>JAQGCA010000172.1:0-39556 GCA_034698945.1 Protaphorura quadriocellata | reverse complement strand
GTAATTGTATTCCGTGTCTTGTGGGCAATTTTTGATGGAAAGCGGAGACTGAATAAAAGATTTGGTTAAAAAAAAACATTGTATTTTGCCTAAGGATTGTCAGGGCATAGAATTCGCAAATGTCGAGGCCTTGGCCTGATTTAAGTTTATGCTTATCTTATGAATTGGCAAAATGAGTTCCTGTTTTTGATGTTTAGTTTCGACAAGTAATAAATTCTAAGTATTTATATTTGTTTTGATTCAATATATGTACAGTATATGTAAAATGTATATTGGCACCCCTAGGACGGAATCTATTCGAATAGCCATAACTTTTTAGTTAGTTGGTTAATTAATTTCTTTTATTGCGGTCAAGAATTTCAGCTTACGCTGTTGTCAACATTCGGGCCCGGCCTAAAGCCAAACAAAGAGATAAAAGAGAATTTATATGATACAATAGAAAATTATATATGTATAATATTATACACAAAGAGTACACAACATAAGTAGATCTAAGACACCATCTGTATATCATTTCTGTAGTAAATTTTACCAACGTCAACTAAACGAAAGTCAATATTTTATTGTGAAGCACATCCGATTAGGATTAAAATTGAGCACATTCCTTACCGGGGTGGGAATACGTACTCCAGCATGGCCGGTTTAATCCCGTCAAAATAGAGAAAGAACGCCTAAAAATTATTGGCACCCTTTTCATTTACGCATTCACTGCTACTACATTTATCACTATACTAATGTCAGTCAATATTGTTTCCTGACTTGTCACAACATCCTAAAATTACCGAAGTTTGGTTGAATTAAAAAATTGTGCTGTGGAAATAAAAATTGAGAATGGCAAAAAACGGGAACTTTCTCACCTTATGAGGTATAAAAAAATTTCCAACAATTTTATTTTAAGTGCACGCTGAAAATGAGAGGCACCGTCGTGAATCGAACCCGTCCAGGATGAAAACGGAAGACGTCTAACCGATATTAGTTTAGTACTAGTTTTTTTACTAGTACTACTTTGATACTAATTTTTTCTTTGTTATCCGATGTTATTCTGAATTTGACTTGGCCTGTTCATGATAAATGGTGATTGTGTACTGATCCGACTAATTAAGGCGATGATGATTAGTTAAGGTAATATCTATTGTATTTTAGTATTTCTCTTCTCTATTATTCCTTTGTTGTTGGTAAAAAGGTCAGAATGTTGACAATAGTTTTCTGAAATTCAAGACCTGAATAAAAGAACGTAACTAACTAACCATACTGGAAGATTGGGCCGAAATTAATTGTAGATAACTTCAAATAGAAACACTTCGGCACCAAAAATTGCTGCCGAACATATTGTCGAGCTTGGAGTATCCGTACACAGTCAGACAATTCGAAAGCTACCATCAGTTCGAAATTGTTGACTGGATAAAGGTCATATGGCCGGATGGGTGTTAATTAGGTTCTCAAATGACTTTACCTTTTTCGGTAAAAAGTTATGGTTACCTATTCAAATGGATTCCGTGCTAGGGTGCCAACATATATTTTATATTACTGTACATGAGACGGGTTTAAGAAACTTGATATTGGGTAGGAAAATATTTTTTGTAGACATGCATCTGTATTCTGTAATCGCACAAGGAGAAACATGTTTTGGAAAACCAACGTTATCCTAATAGGTCTTATTAATTACAGTGTTTTTTTATTTGAAAACAGGTCAATGGTGTTCCTCCAAATACCGGGAAGATAATGCCTACCCAAGAGTACATCAACAGTACTTCGGATGGAGGTTAGTATGATTCCACAATCCACAATTACACTGCCACCGTAGTAGATAACGGAGAACGGAATCGCATAATTATTTTTGCTTTTGTTGCAAATACACTCGTGCCAAATTCTCAAATTACATTATAATGAGCGGAACAGTGAAAAAGTCAATGTTGTTGGAAAGTCAAAAAATACTACCATGCATGCACATGTATTCTGGTTTACCTTAATAGCTCAGTCGTAAATTAGCTGTACGATTTTGCATTGCGTGTTTAGTTCGAGTTGTGGAAATCGGAAACGGAAAGTCAAATCCGCAGCACATAGTTAGCTAGGAATTAAACACAGACGTCAACGTTAACTTTGGTTCACTCTCTATTCGGATCTCACGTTCTCTTTCTCCGTGCATTCTTGTACTATGGAATTGGAGCAGCAGTGCCTAGTGACATGACATGACGGTGAAATTGATTGTCCGCTCCTTCCACCCAAGTTTAACAAATGAGTTTGGTCAATCCAATGTACTCCTACAGAGCGAAGAGGCTTCAAGTTATTGACCATTCAGGAATTAGAAATTATGATCATTGGTCCTTCTTATTTTAATGTGCCCTTGTAAAAGTCCAGAAGCCTGTCGTGGTTACGGTTAGTTTCAAACCAACCTATAGTAGGTTTAATTGTGCAATCAGGAATTATTTTGAAATGCTTTTTGCTTTTATTATAGCGAAATAAATAAATTGTTTTATGATAACCGGGTCGAAGTATCGGCTAAATAATCATTTACCCTACAATCGGAATCAGACCAGTTCGGCAAAAGAAAGCACAAAAGTCATTCCAAGTAATGAGAATATTGACAATCAAATTGGTTTAAAATTTTGAAAGGATGAGTGGCTAGGACTTACAATTGGTTGATAAAGCAAATAGAGAAATAAAAAGTACAGTACAGCACAACACAATTTACAGGATCATGATGGAGTGCATCTCGTTGTTAAAGAGCAGACAGAAAGTATCTGTCGGTTAAAGTTTGGTTACGCTCTAAATGTAAACTTAGAGGACTAGAAAATAATAATAAAAGTACGACAGGCTTAATACAACTAATGCAATTTCGCCAGCTCTAGGTTTGCGCTCAAGCTGGCTTGAAATTCAACGTCTACCTATCATACTAACACAAGCAGGTTGCTCCTAACATTTGGATCCAATATCATTCAATATTATCCAACTTCATTCGTGAACGGGTCTACGAGCATGTGATAGGGAAAACTCGATAATTATGATAGTACACACTGAGTCCGTACCTGGTTCGAATCAGCGCGTCATTCGCTAATCCAAATATGGGGACCATAATTTTTCATTTTTCTTCTTGTCAGAAATTGTGACTATAATCACCGGTTTTCAGGATTTGACACATTGGACTTAGTACCCGTCGAGCTTTTTTTCCGGGGTTTCACTCCGCATATCACAGTTATATCCGAATTCAGATTTCATGTGCCGAGAATAGTCTTTAATCTATATAAATTCTAATTTCGTACTGTGCGGTAGATTTCTTTAAATTTGAACCGGAGACTCAAGATTTTACTGATCGTTAACAGAATCTTGAACGATTTGTTCCAAAACTAAACCAAGGTGCAATACTGTTGAAGAACCCTGCCTGTGCCTATATGTATAATGTTGTTGCGGTTTTGCAAGTTACAATTGTATCTTAATTATATTGTCACTTGTCAGTCTCTCATCTTTCTATTTCTATTTATTCTTTTAGACGTCTTGATTCCACCACAAAATCCTCGAGCAAAAGAATTTGAGGAGCAAGTAAACTTCAAGGAAGCGCAAAGACTTCGCGTCGCGAAGGAGTTGATTGAAACTGAAAGGAAATACTGCCAAACGCTAAGGACAATCCAGGACACTTTTGCCCAACCACTGAAGAACTCAGGGATTCTGACGTTGAAAGACATTAAGTACATGCACAATCCACAACTCAATCATGTCATTCTTTTTAGAACAAACTTTTGTTATTTGCTTAATGCTTACTAAATGGGCGCGTTTGAAACCAGTAACCAGGAAAGTAAGGCAGTAATACCACCATAATACCACATTGCAAAATTTGAATTTTACATTCTACAATTATTTGTATTCATAGAAATGACATGTCGAGATCCATGGTTGGAACGAAGGGTTTTCTGAGAAAGTGAATCGTTCCAACTTCGAGTACATACAATTGTGAAGAGTAAATAAAATTCATGTTGAGCAATTAGGATAGGATGGTGCCTGTCTTGGGTTTTCCTGCAATACGGTACGAAAAAGACAAGTCTTTTCTTCCCACAAAAGAGAAGAATGAAGGAATGACTTGTGAAAAATTTTAGTGCATTGCAATGCCAATGTAGGAGATGCAATCCAAAATAAAGTATCTCCTTTGTGTCCAACTTTTTAATCACAAGTGATGATTCCATTCAAAATTTAAAAATAACCGTCTCTGCATTAGTTCCATTCCATCTTGAGAATTGAATGGAAATCGAATGGGCGAGTCTCTCTTTAGCGTTGGATGACGTGAAATAAAAATAAATCGAATGCCCAGCACGTGCAAAGTCTTACTTCTTTCTCACTAAAGATTAATTATAATGCTTGTTCCATAACTCGTTAGTAGAACTCAAATCTTAACAACAGTAATTAGGAAGGAGAAAGGAGGTTTTCGCATTAGGAGCCTCTTCATTTTGGTCTGAACGAAGTGTGAAGGCCGATGAAGGGAGAAGCGCGGTTAGAAGAGTTTAATGAAACCATTTGGTGATGCATGCGTCTCTTTAAATAATAAGTGTCATTTCGATTTTTTGTACATCTGCTTCTACTGCCACGCTTGGGTCAAACTTGTGATTGATGGGTAACCCATTCAGTTTCTGAGCGATTCGCCACGCCATACTTTTGGCACAAATAATCTCGCTCGAATTCTCAATGAAATTGAGAAAGTATAACTTTTGGGCAACTAAATATACTGTTCGTCCTGTTCGGGAAACCAGGATGACAGTCTTTACACGTCTTAGTTTCCATATATTCTGTGCCTAACCCGTGACGTGTCATCCCAGAACTGTCCCAACCCGAAAGAATTGCGATGACCTCCGGGCTAGTTAAAGTTATACGTGTGAGTGGGCGTCCTATAAGATGTCCGTCCTACGCTGGTCCCACAGTGCGCAGTACTTTTCTGGTCGTGACCGTCGATGACTTCGTCGAATATGCCGAGGGAGTTGGAATTTACAACATAATATAATTTTACCCAATCAAACCCGGATAATTTATCCCATAAAAACCGTAAAGTGATCTTTACTCTATATCACTTGTCGCTACATGCTGTTGAATTAACATTATTTTGACATATTTCAGTGTATTGTTCCCGGAAGAAGTTTTTGATTTGTACGATAAACATTGCGGGTTATTGGGTAAACTGGAAGAACGGATATCGACTTGGAACACACGCTCAACAGTTGGCGATCTACTCGATGAGTAAGTTAATTTCTACCTATAATGCTAATTCTCCATACGGATGCGCATTTATGATCGAACATCTGATTCTCCATATTCCATTGTGGGAAATAGCGTCTTAACTTATAATTACTGATTCACAGATTTACAAATCTAGAAGGTTCTGACGTCCTGCGCCTGTATACAAGTTACGTGAATGATTTTGATTCTTGCTTGAATACATTTCACAAGTTGTGTAGGAATTCTGGGGACTTTACAAGGTTTCTCAAAACTTGTTTAGAACAAGAACAATGTGGAGGGTTGGACCTTGGAGCTTTTCTCCTGTAAGTACTTTATTTTTCTTACTTTACATCATTCTATTTACATTTCTCGAGCTCTCATCAACATATGCTCTCTCTCATTACTGGCTAACAAAGTTCAATTTCAAATAGGAAATAGTTTTCTCCTTACTTTGATGACAAATTTCGAGTTTCAAGTTTTAAGTTTAGTTTTATTCAGATGTCTAGCCAGATCATCAATTCCTTGACAAAAAATAAATCTTATCAACGAATTCGTATTATCGTATTTTCGTCTCGCTTGCCTCTTGACTTACTCGGGGTTGAAAATAAAACTGATAATCCCGGTTTCTGGGATTTATTCCTATTGTTGTGAGGAATGTTGTGCTTTTGCTTGTGAATAAAAAATCTTGAATCTTGAATCTTGAATCTTGAATCTTGAAGTTTTGTTTTTATTTGCAGCACACCTGTTCAACGAATGCCACGTTATATTTTGCTGTTGAAGCAAATGATCAAATTCACAGAACCTACACATCCAGACCACAAAAATATAAACGTTTGTTTAGAGCGTTTGAGAGATTATCTTAAACGTTTGAATGATTCCATGGAACATTCATTTCAGCTAGTCACAGCTCAAATGTTGCCTCAATGCCAACAAGGAACCTCAAATGGAGGATTTGCAAACAAGAATAATTTTCCCAGGGCAAGTGTTTCGAGTCGAAGTAGCGCTAGTACTGGAGAAGAAGTTATTCATAAAACTCGATACAAAAGATCAACATCAGTTCCAAGGAATCAGAAAGAGGCAGAGTCATCCTGCAAAGCTAAACTAAAATCAAGGTCAAAAAGTGATTGGGTTGTTTGCAACTCAAATTCGAATGGGAATTCAGAACATCAACGTTGTCATTCCTGCGTTTGCAGTAGCAGTAGTAGTTCGAATCCTACCCCAACTTCTGGAGGGTACGTCGGAAAAACTGGAAGGAATAATGGTACTTGCCTTAAGAAACATCCAGGGTTGCCATTGGAGAGAGCCATGAGTGATTCTGATATGAACTCTGATGGCGAAGACGATTCTATGGCAAACACGTCTACACGAAAATTTACAACCTCAAAAAGTCTTCACGACTTTAAACGAGGTTCAGAGTGCATCGATTGGAGCATTAGTCAGACAAGTTTGTGCGATAATAAAGACAATGTGAAGTCTCTTCGTGAGCAAAACGTTGTTTCATCAGAAAGTGGAGATGGGAGTAAACTAAGGAATAATCTCATAATTCGTCCACTCACTGCAGTGTCTACCGGAAAATACGCCGCTCGAATCGTGACGGAAAGGGGAAGTGAGCCAGAGTTGAATAAGAGTAGGAAATCCGGAAATACGAAGAAACGGACATCACTTCGAGCGTCTCTAAAAAATATTTTTTCTCTAAAGAAAAGGTACAATAATGGTGATACTAATGGGACTGGGAGAGGGGAAAGTAATTACTATAGAGTTTTGTATGCTGAAAATCGAGTAAATAGTGCAAGTAATGGAGAGAATCACTACAGTAGTAATGTAAGCATGACTGCAACTGCCACCACCACCACTACCAGCACCGCTTCAAAAGACACAAAACCTTGTATCAGTATTTCACCTCTTATTCAGTATTTGCACCGTATGCCAAGCTATTTGGAACTTGTCATGTTCAGTGTCAGAGAAACTACTGTTTAATACTAGACCAGAGTACATTTTTATTATAATTTAATGTACAAAATCATACAAATCTATTTTTTAAGTTTAATTCCGACAGTATAAAGAAAAAGTTATTTTAGTTTTTTAAAGTTCTACTTTATATTCAAGCCAAATAACAAGTATTTATCTCGTAAGCACAGCATGCTTTGTAAATATCCATGACACCGACACATTTCTCGAATGGAATGCCTGCTGATAAAATTTCCCACATGCTATGCAAGAATCACAAAATCACTCTCTGCCTTCAACAACCTGATTTCACCTTGAAATCCAGTCAATAAAGGTAAACATAGTTTCTCATTAGTGCGTTAGACTTTTAGACACTGCTAAGTCATTTTTACTCATTCCGAGTTTAAGTAAAATGCATGCACACGCTTTTTTAACGTGTTAAGGTCGAGAGAATGACTGACAGAGTTGTAATGTGAGATATATCATTTTTCTTTCTTATTATGTTACTCCTAACAGAAACAGTCGTAGCGTGGAAATAAGTCATCCGATTCCACCACCCTTGAAAGGGAACTCTTATTCTAGTTCTATGAATTTCTCTACATTTGTGGCAGACGGTCTTCGACAACGCGGTCAGAGTCGAGAGTCAGTTGTCATGATAAATTATGAGCCTTCAATTTCTCCAACAACTGATGGATCTATAACACAAGGACTACACCGTACATCCCCAATCCCCAGATTAAATCGGCGAACTTATGTTGCCCATTACGTAGACGAAGAGGGGAAACCATGCACGAATGTGTGATTCTGACTGCATGTTTTGCAAAAAACTTCAATGTACAAATGAAAACAAACCAATCTTTCCGTCCGATATAGAAGACATTTTTACAAAGTTATTCATTCAGAAGGGTTATATTTGTATTGGTAGTTGAGAATGACATTACTTGCTAGGAAAGGTATAATAGTAATGGAATGACAACGCAACGATACAGTCGACTCATTTTGATGTAAATCATAATTCAACGAACGTGTTCATTAGAATATATATATATATATATATATATATCTTATGAATGATATGAATATGATATGACCAGATAACTCTTGTGCAGCATTCTTATTTCCGATGTGTTGTAAAGATTTTATGAAAGCGGAACAAAAATCATACAGCAGATATTGCAGCCGTAATTTGACGTAACTAACTTAACCTTTCACAGTCATTCTCTAACTTGACAACACCAAAACTAATTTATTTCGTCTTGTACTGTGTTTGTGCAGATTCCGTTACATAATTAATACGTAATAGTACCGGATATGTGTAACTGGCACTAAAGCTACTACAATAAATTGTGACCAGATGTGAATTTTATGACTAGACTTTCTTTAAATGTAAATATAATTATAACACAAAACTTATGGATGCCTTGACGCATAGAAAACAAAGTTTTTATACATTATTATAAATATTAGTGAATAAATTTGTGCACTTTCTACCTTGGACGGAAATAATTACTTTGTGGATACGAGCAGGCGCAGGTTGACATCGGACATCTTGCTCAATTTATACCACGGTTTTCGGGGGCTGAAGCGAAATCTCCACACTTACTCTTCAAATAAGAGACTTCAGTCTGCAAATTCTGATTTTCTTTCAAGAGTCCGCTTTGCTTGGAGAGGAGTTGGAAAATCTGTAATTACAAAGTCGGAGTCAATCTAATGAACTGTCTAGTCTAAAGCTAGTTGATACGGGTTGCAGAGTTGGCGCACCTTTCAATAATATCTTGCAGTCGTTTTGACCAATTTAGAAGCTGAGAATTCATTTCAATCAATTTCTGATTGATTGTCTCAACTCCATCCACAAATCCTTTGATTTCTTCATTCGGTATATCTTTTCCTATTTCTACTTCATCTTTACTACCCTTTTCTTCCGAGTCTTCATTTTCTTTTTCAGTATTTTCCTCGGATTTCTCACCACCTTCGTTCATTTTTTCACCATTCTCATTCGATTTATCGCCGTTCTCATTGGACTCTTCCTTTGACTTCTCCGTATTTTGTTGATCCTCGTTCAACTTTTCCTTCTCTTCATCGAGCTGTTCTCCGACACCGTCGTTTGACTTGTTCACGCCGTTACCAGAATTTTCTCCAATATCGTCGTCTGGCTTTTCAGATGTTAAATTTGAACTCGAGTCAGGTTTATTAGTATTTAAAGAATCCAGTTCTTGAATCCATTGATTCATTTCCGATAAAATGAGAGTAAGGTCGTCCAGCAAAACTTTTTTCATTTCGGAGTTTGACTCCGGATTATTTTGGAACGTAGCGATGCAACTCTGCAACCCGTTCATCAAGTCTTCCCTGAAATTCAAATCAATAAAAATAACTAAAGTACCCTATCTGATCGCGTTTTATCGTCTTCTTCCAGTCGATGTAAGCGAGTAATCAACTGTTCATGACTTCCTGAATAATACTGAACTTTTTGTTCCAAATCCACACATTTTTCTTGAGAAGCCGCATTGAGTTTAATTAAACGATCTTTCTCGTTCTCCATCAACGCACGTTCTTTCCTGTTCTCACACAATTCTCATTCCGACATCCATTTTCTAAAATGTGAAAAAACTTTAGATTGAAAATTGATTCATACTTATTTTGACGAGAAGTCTCTTCCAGTTTGTCCGTCACCAATTTACATTCATTTCGGAGTTTGTCCAAAAGATTGTTTTGGACATTGATTAACTGCTCAAGATCTGTCATGTCCCGCGCTAGAATTCAAGACGGAAAATTTATGAATGAAATGACTTATTAAAGTTCACGAGTCACGCTGAAATCATTACTATGTTTGTCTTCCATTGTCCGAATTATTGATGAAACTTCGGAATCCGGAATTTCTGCAGATGATGGAAGTCCGTCCATTCTAATCTTCGCCAGCGATGACTACAAATATCAGTTCCAAAATTACAATTGTGTAGGAATAAACATTTCATGTCTATCTGAATTGAATTTTAGTTCGCGTTTTACCTCACGCTGGAGTTGAGAAATATTTCCGTTCAGCTTAACAATGACTTCCTGGCTCTTCACTAAATCTGCGTCAGTTTGCTCTAACCGCTTTCGTAGTCCATTTATTTCGGCCTGTTGAATTCAATACGAACCGTCACAATCAGATTGAATTTTCTAATACAATTTTTCATTCTTAAAATTGAAAAAACCTGAAGACGGGCACAGTCTTGCTTTCCATCACGCTCGACTTTTTCTGCCATCAATCTTGCGCCAATTAATTCCTGCTCCGCCGTACTCTTAAGCATTAAGCAATGACTCAACTCGGCTTGCAAATGACCTTAATTGGACAAACCCAATATTATTTGGTTTTAAAAACGCGGATTAACAATATTTACATTACACAAAACACAAAAGAGGTCGTACCGATTTTAATTTGCATCTCACTTCGTAGGTCATCAATTGTACTCATCTTTTGTTGAACTTCTCGACGTAAGTCTGCCTCAATCCGTTTTTGACGTTCCAAATCTAATCTAGATCTAGTTGAAGTGTCCATTTCTTGATTCATTTCATTATTTAATTGGTCAAGTTCCTGTTTATACTTCTTCTCAACTTGAAGTTTTTCCTCCTGCAGCCTCCTCGAATTCTCTTGAATCATTTCACGAACTCTTTGCTGGTGACGGTCCAATTCTTCCTTTAATCTTCGTGTCTCCATGTCACTCTGGATAATTGAATGGATGATTAACCAGTAATATCCTAATATATGTGTATTCGAAACTGTTATAATATTATTCCACCTGAGCTTTCTCCACTTGCATCTGTTCCACAATTTCTAAGCTGTTTTTTACCCTCTTCGCAGCTTCGGACTCTCGATCCCTCAACTCGTTTACCATTTGCTTAAACTTAGATAACGTCTCCACCAGATCTTCTTTCTCTCTGTGTGGATTCCAAATAGAAATTTGAACTTTCCTAACTACAAATACATTTGGTTTTGTCAAATATTGGAAATACCTTGACAAGCTTTCAATTTGTGAGAGATGTAATTCACAATTCGCTGTACTGTTATTCGTATTATTTGGTAAACCTGCACTCGTTCCATCGGTAGTACCTGGGCCCCCCTTTCCCTGTCGGTTTTCCAATACCTCTTCTTGCGCTAGTCGAAGACTACGTTTCGCTTGACTAAGTTGTGCCTCAAGTTCTGCGATTCGAGAATCTCTGATAATATCAGATGATTGACTATGATTCTTCGTTTTTTCAGTAGGTCGGTAACCATACGTGTCAGTTTTCTCGTCCAACTGTTGAATCATTGATGAAAGAATATCCCGTTTCTGCTTCTCATGAAGGGCTTCATTTTCAGAAATTACATCCTTAACTTTGTCTAACATCGTTCCAAGTTCGTCCCTGCAGTATTTTGTTTCCTTTTCCAATTGTGTTATATATTCTCCTTGTTTTTCAATAAATCCAAAGAGATCGTCTTCCCCCACCAAGTTGTCACTCTCGGTTGGCAAGTGCGACGCGAGTAGTCCTTGTGGTTGTTTTTGAAGATAAGAAGGAATGTAATTTCTACTATTGTTAAGTGTGTATGAACGTTGGAGAGGAGATGGCATTGATTGCTGAGGTCCAGGATCCTTTGAAAATATTGAACGCAGCCCGCTTGTTATTCTGTCTTTTTTTGCAGGTGGTGAATCGCTAGACTTCAATATATTGCGGGGAACGCCAGTGCTACTAGATCCTGTTTTTCCTTCCTAGAACAAGAATACACAGAATCGATAAGTCAATTGCATAAAAAATAATTCTGATTAAAGAGAAAATTGTTGTTACTTACTGGGGATGGAAAAGAGCCCTGAGACTGAGGTCTCGGACTGCATATGCTTCGGAGCCGAGATACAGCTTCTCGATAGGCAACATCTGTGTGATCTGCTGTTATTTTCTTCTTCCAGTCCATACCGTCTGAAGCCTGTGGTCTGCCTCCAGCAGAAAATGAAACAGTCTTCCTGTAAAGATTATAGATTAATGAACTCTTTTCAAGACAACAGACTAAACGGATTCGTCTAATGATAAAACAAGCAGTTGTAAAAAATAACTCGTGAAGTAAAAATCAGCACAAAAGTAACTTATTATACGAGGGGTGTTTCCTAATTCGGTTTTGATTCATCCTTATCTTAATCCCTAAATTCTGAAAAAAATTCCACGCATTCCGTGACAATATTTTGATACCAAAATTCAAAAGATTCCATCCACGGGTTCGATCATGATTCAATTTTACATTTTAATTCTGGCGTTTGTCACGGAAAAATCATCTTTTAGTCAAGATCGATGATTATCTTTTTTTAAAAAAACAAAGGAAATCCATAATTGAAACCCGGAAAATTTCACGAAGTGCTTACGAGGCTTGTGCTCTGTCGATTCAAATTGTCACGAGGTAGGTTGTATAACTTTAGTTCGCTTTTGAATCTAAAACTCGGTCTACAAAAAATCTGCCCCAGTCGGGTACCACGGCTGCTCCACCAGACCAAATAGCAGAAAGAGTGGCAATATGCAAACGATTACTACAACAGTTTAACCGTAACAAAAAAATATTTTTGTCTCAGATTATGAGAGTTCATGCGACCTGGGTTCACTACTATGACCCCGAGTCTAAATAATAGTTTTTATTTGGTAAACACAAGTCATTTTCTCCACTGAAGCAAGACATTTTGGCATGTTTTGGGTGCCATTTTCAGGGACTTAGTCGGCGTTCACCTAATCAAACTTGTACGCCATGAAAATATAATGCAGGGTACACGTTGTTGCAAATTTACGGCTTTCAACTACGCATTCCGAAATGAATAAATGTGGAATCTGATTTTCGGACTCCCTCCACAAATTGACGACGCTCTGGATTATGAATCCAAAGTTTTATAATTTGCGCTGAAGAAAACAAAATTATCCGAACCACCGGACAAACTCTATAGTCAAGACCATGCATCAGGCTATTTTTACAAATTTTGGCATTTTGTAAAGCACTTCAGGATTCAGATTATGAAAAGTGGAAACGGAGGCGCAAAGTTTATTCAACATCCGCCCGAAATCTTTTTTAAAAAGGGGTATAGAGTACTTGAATTCGTAATGCAATTCTTTTTCCTAACTCTAGGCGAACTCCATCGAAAAACAATAAATTCATTTCGAGGTTATTAATTGTCGTTTACTAATTACGCTGGTGCAAAACTTATATAGGAAACACCCCTCGTACGCAATAGCTTAATACTTACAGCCAAGGGAAAGGTGCGTAACTTCGCGTTTAAAAATCAAACATATTATTGCAGAAACCACTATACTACCTGCATCGCCCAAAACTAGCGTGGTAATTCTGCATCAGCAGTAAATTCCATTACATTCCATACGTCACTCGCTGTAAATATTTTCACATTTGCAAATAAATTCGGTTAGCCTGCCCAGCTGTACTTTTTAGACGAAGTGGCGTGTCTACGCTCTCCTCTCCCTAGATCTGAATAATATGAATCTAGTCTGAGGTCGGCTAAATAGTTAAACTATTACTGGGCCTACTTGTTCAGTATATTATGACTTCAATGAAGAATTTTTCTGGTTCTCGCTCCGAAATATTGACTTCCCTTTCCTTTATTGGTTTCCTTCTGAAACCTTTCCTTCTCTCATGTCACGGACGCCACAATTCAGGTTTATTTTTTCGTATCTAATTACAAATATACGTCCTATTCTATTCAAGAAATTTCTAATTTTAAATAGTGAAGTGGTAGCAATTCGGACTTAATATTATGTAGTGGTGTTATGTAGAAGTGTCAAACAAGCAAGCAACATTTGCTTCATATTCGTCATAGTTAGATCAGGAAAATGTTCACCTTCTGTTTTTCAATTATTAACACTTTTTTTAAATCTAGAATTGACAATACCTTGCAATGTGCTCACGTAAACTGAGCCTTAAGTAGCTCTAATTTTTGAATGTACGATTTGCGGTACCCGGCTCTTCAGGAGATTATATACAGGGGGTTCCTAAAAAAGAAACGGATTGTTTGATTTTATTTTCGGCGTGGTAACAAGAATTTATGTTACAGTTAGGCTGTGATTTGTAATTAAGGCAGGCAACACGCACTTTCGCCAAACCTTCAGGGTGCCAAACAATTGAAATAGGGTGTTCCAGGGCAACTCCACCGTTAGTGGTTTGAGCTCTCGCCCCAACCGGGTAGGTCAATCTCTGAAGAGGGCATGGAACGGCTATAAGAGGCACTTTAAATGTTAACTCACTCATCTAGATGAGTGAGACAACGCGGAGTTGCCCTACTTCCAACCGTGTTCAGCTAGTAATAACATGTCATATTTTTGCTGCGCACTTCGAAGATGGCAAGCTGCTGTACTTTTGATTGGAAACAATGAACTCCCATTTTTACAAAAGTTTTGGAATGATCATGTCTGTTACATTTCTATTTAGTGAAGAAATTGAATTAATTGGGTGGGGATGGGGTAGGACCTCCCCTGACTTTTTGAGATTAGTTCAATGCCAGTTTTTGTTTCATTTTATTTCGGTACAGATTAAAGAATTCTATTTATTTAAATCAATCTGCACCGGAATTAAGAAAACTAAAATTTGACATTCAAGTGTGACAACCATGTAGAAAGAGTACCAGTCAGTTGTTGAAATACATACATGTGGTCAGGCGGACCAATTTTGAAGAAATTCAAAGTACTTGAGGATGCAGTCAATCTTGAAAAAACTGAAATAGCCATATTGTACACGGCGAGCTTTCGGATGAGCAGTCTGAGTTTGTTCTGGACATTGCATTCGTTTACCATCAAGAAAGTCGATTATACACAGTTGTGTAATCTCGACACTTGTAATTTTACTTTTCCAAAATAATTCAAAAAGGAAAGTAAAATTAAGTTTTTGAAAAATTGACCACTACTAGGTAGTGCGAGATGGATTTATCACTCTTATTGTTGTATATGAAAATTAAGCTCTCGTATTTACGATCTCCGATTTCTTATTCCGGTCACCTACTCTTAAGGTGTACAAATACGTGAGAGATAATAAAGTTTAGCTATAGTCGTCGCAGAAAACTCATTGACGCAAAGGCAACAATTCAAACGTTGTGTTACCTTCAATAAAGGTTCGATTAAATATATTTGTTCGTATTATATTATATTAATGATTTCTGACTATTCGTACCTTGACCGTAACAAAAATTCTTGCCACGCCAAAAATAAAATCAAACAATCCGGCTCTTTTTCAGGAACGCTCTGTACATATAGGTTACCGTCGTACCGCAGCTACACGTATACATATTTTGCGAGTCACTGTTGAGTAAACAGTTTATTCTAATCTTACCCTCTCCCCGTATTGCCGTGACCTCCCGTCTCGTAATCACAGTTTCACAGTTTAACCCTCAAGTTCACTGATAACTTTTGCTACTTACAGCTTACAGTAAAATATATTTATAAACACGGAACAGTTGTTAATCACATTTTGATATTTTTAATTTTTGATTGAAATCATTATCCGTCAAAGTTATAATTTATTTGAATTTATTTGATTTCTCAAATTGTAATATTTTGAATAAGAGCAGGATTCGCGCGACTCATTTGTTTATGTGTGAAAGCCAATGAATTGAATGAGTGACAAGGATTTCTAGTTGGTAAACATTGCGGTCAATTTAGAAATGAAAATTTCATTGCGAAATCAGACGAACGACACGAGAC
Organism: Protaphorura quadriocellata; assembly: GCA_034698945.1. Classification (NCBI taxonomy): domain Eukaryota; kingdom Metazoa; phylum Arthropoda; class Collembola; order Poduromorpha; family Onychiuridae; genus Protaphorura; species Protaphorura quadriocellata. The sequence goes on along the minus strand of JAQGCA010000172.1, from coordinate 23,722 downwards.
AGACGACGAGCTACGAAACCCCTCCCTCCGACCTCCCAATTAATTAAACTTCCACATTTAAATCACTGCACCACTGCATGCAGTCTTTTCAATTGTCAATTAATTTAGTTGACCTTTGTGACGTGAACGTGACCGGACGACTAAGAAAAATCAACACAGGTTATGAGTGTGAAAGTATGAAGTAGAAAAAAAAGTGGATTGTGGTTTGACCACTATTTCTCTGTTCTGTGATGCGATGTGGTGGTTAGATCTGCATTCTTAACTCAAATTTTGTTGAGATTTTGACATTTGGATTTTTCTCGTTCGTGGACGATAGAACATAGAACGAGATAGTGTTCAGCAGTTGGCAGTGGTTTTCATATCCAGAAATTCCAGTGTTCTTCCGTCGTGACGCGTATGGGTAGGTTTGTGTGTTTTGTGTTGCGGTTTTTAAATACGACCAAAGTCAAGTAGTTTGAAAGTGCAATTAATTTGGATCAGTAGTTACCTAATGAAACCACACTCTATTCGACAAACCCTCCGGCCAGAGAACATCAGCGTTACCTGTCACCTACCTGTCATTCTGGTCAATTTATTTCCATATTTGGCTCAAGATAAAGAAGATTGTGGATTTGCGAATCTATCACCAACACCACAGAAGCTAAATGTGTGTTCTATTTACTTTTGACGACTGTTAGCTAGTTGTGTTCTGGCTGTTTACTTTGCTCGCGAACGTCATTTCGATTTCTTGAACGGATAATCATCAGTTTATAAGTCGATCAATTGCAGTTGCTGCAGTCAGTACTAGCAGAAGCCAAAGCCACATAGTGAAAATGTGGTAATAAGGGAGTCGGCATGGTATTGTAATCAATTAAATCAATCTTCATCGTTACCTCACAGTGAATTTTCATTTCAATCAACGATCGAAGTAACTGATTAGTCTACTGATTGACATACGAGAACGATGGAATCGCATTGCAGGTATATTATTAAGTTTTATTGTGAATTCTTTGTTTTATGTTTTTAATAAACGTACTGATTTATTTCTGAAACATAGACTTTAATAATATCACATGACAATTTGAAGCTTTGTACCCCCTAGCGCCCTCTCACTTAGACCCAAATTATCTCGTCTCATCAGTAAAATCAAGATTCCTAGACGACCAACTTTCTCACTAGGTTGGTCCATGCGATTGTTTACTAAAAAAAACTTGTTTTTTTTCGTTTGGTGCCCAAAATACATTAGATCAGACGGGACTTTGGGCACCGAAATAAGCTGGTTGATATGGAGAATTGGATTTTCAACGAATTTTCCAATCTTTTGAAACATCGACATCGCGCATGGACCAACCTTATGAGGAGAGTTTGTTTGTTTGTTTACGAATCTTGAGTAAAATTATCTCAAATGCAATACTTACATTACAGAAACACTTCAATTAGAATCATTTCAAAAATTATTGATCATTTCAAACTATCAAACTGTCGAATAAAATTTACTAGGATTTATGTCATCCCGTCCCCGGCTGCCACCGAAGGGCGATCGAAATATGATATATATGAAATATTTAAAATGACTAATAAAGTAATTATATTTTATATACATAAATAGTATACCTGCTAATTATTTGCGATAGAAAATGCAAAACTTTACTTTCTACCCTTCTGGGAATCGAGCCCAGACCTACCGAGTAACACTTACCACTATACCATATTCAAAAAACAAATTCACTCGCATAACAAAACAAAACTTACGTCTGAAACCTCATTTAATCAGAACACTTGAAAATTGCAAATTATTTCTTGAATTGATTGTTACTACATTCTGAATACATACGTGAATTAATTAATTAATAATTTGCTAGCAGGAAGCCCGGCAATACTGCCCGGTTAGAAAGAAACTGAATAAAATATATTACGGGGATTTCCTGTTTCCTCAAAACATCGCCATCAAAACATTTCAACTACATTATGTTGCTAGGCAACCCAAAATAATAACATCCCAAACGTCTCAGTCCACTTCCTAATCGTTTTCTCTCATATCCTCAGAAGATCAGCATCAAAGCATTTTAATTACATTTTTGCTAAACAAATAATCTTTACATCCCTGCCCTCTCAGCCCATCCCCTAACCATTTCCTAAGAAATCAACATGAAACATTTTAATTGCATTCTGTTGCTAAGCAACTCCAAACTATTTACATTCCTGTCCTTTCAGTCCATCCCCTAACTGTTTCCTAAAAAGCAACGTCAAAACATTTAAATTACATTCTGTTGCTAAGCAAAACCCCAAAATATTTACATTCCCCCTCTCAGTGCAACCCCTAACCGATCCGTCAAATTTCCTCAAAAATTCAACATCCAAACATTTTAATTATATTTTGTTGCTAAGCAACTCCAACATATAACATCAGCAGTACACTAGTAGTATTAAGTTCCCGGGTCAAATCTCGGTTTTTTAAAAAAACTTAACTTGAACTACTCCTATAGCGTATTAGTGAATATCCTGGTCAAAGCTCGATTTTTTAAAAACTACTTCTTTTGAACCACCCTGTAGGGTCTAATTTATGAACCACCCTCTTGTAAAGTGTATTTCCTCCTATAGCGTATTAGTGAATATCCAGGTCAAAGCTCGATTTTTAAAAGAATACTTCTTTTGAAGCACCCTGTGGGGTCTTATTAATGAACCAAACTCTTGTAAAGTGTATTTCCTAACCTCCTATAGCGTATTAGTGCATATCCAGGTCATAACTCGATTTAAAAAAAATACTTCTTTTGAACCACCCTGTAGGGTCTTATTAATGAACCACCCTCTTGTAAAGTGCCTCCTATAGCGTATTAGTGAATATCCTGATCCTGGTCAAAGCTCGATTTTAAAAAATTCTTTTGAACCACCCTGTAGGGTTTAATTTATGAACTACCCTCTTGTAAAAACCTCCTATGGCGTATTAGTGAATATCCAGGTCAAAGCTCGATTCTTAAAAAAATACTTCTTTTGAGCCACTCTCTTGTAAAGTGCATTTTCTAAGTCGAATATGAGGGATCAGTTGCTGGGGCAACGGGGTCGCCATGGCGTAACCAACACCGACAGACGGCAGACAGACACAAACGGTCTCGAGTCGAATATTAGGGGTCGGTTGCTGGGGGCAACGGGTTGTTGGTTGCCAGGCGTAACCAACGCCGACAGACAGACACAAAACGGGAAAAGTCGAATAGAAGGTCTCCTCTCGTTACACTCGGTCGCCCAACAAACTGCCAGGGCAACTACACTTTTGATCGGTTTGGTGACTTGGTGAGCCAAGAAATAACTGCTAAAGCAAAACCTTCACAAAGCACTGCTGTCACTTCGCTGACTACAGCCAAGATGCGTTATGCCAACATTTCTCCATATCATATTCAATTCTCCATATCAACAGGCGTTTACGTGGTTTTGAGTAAACGATCGCATGAACTGACCTAGTGAGAAGGTGTCAAAGAATCTTGACTGCAGCTACAGACTGGAGTTATGATCTCGTCATTCATGTGTTTCTGTCTGCATCCCTTCAGGCCACTCCTGGTCGCATTTCGTAACCGATTGACTTCAAACTTGGTGTGCGTGACCATTAGCTGGCTCCGGCTAAGTTCGGTGGCCAGCCAGATCGGACTACTACTACTACTAGGGGTACTTGGCTAGTAACTATGCGCAACGCCCAGCGGTATCAGTATGAAGCAAGATCGATGAGAAACGATTTTGTGGTTTTCGGATTTTCGAATTTGTTGTTTGTGAAACTTCATTTACACCATGCAAAAATACCCTGGCAATAAAGCACACTCCCGTGTATGAAACCCACTTTATTACATAGCTCTTGCATCGTAATGGAAAAGCTTTTTTTCTCTGCACTTTTGGTTACGTGACATGATATGAGTGAGCATGTGGTGATATCCGGTTCAGACTAGACAAATTCCTACATAAATCATGATTTACAAACATTTGATCTGACAAATTGTTCTAGAATTTTCATCGCAAACAGACAAAATTCTAGACCCGAAGCTCCGATTCGTGTCATAGACTGCAACCAAGTTGGTAGGATTAATTTAATTTTTTTATTTCTGTTGTCCAATTGACACGAATGGCTACGAAAGTATGAACTAGACCATTTGACACAGTAGAAACCATAATTAAAAAATTAACCAACCATTTCTCTAATTTCTCCCTCTGTGCTATATTCGTGTTCCACGCATGCGTGGCTTGCCCTGCGTATCTCAGGATTTACAATACACAGGGACAAACAACCTTTCCTCGTTGGAAAGATCAGCTCAAATGGGATTTCGTACGTATTTCAGCTATACCTGAAAGCGCGTTTGCGCGCAGAGTGGGAGAGAATAGAAAATCAGTTATTCGACGTTTTCAGCTGTTTTGTCATGGTCTTCCGCCTGAAAAGTCACTGACTGACAAAACTTCCAAAAATTTCGAAAAGCGAACTCCGCCGCCACATTCGCAAGAGCCTTCTGAAAATTTTAACCCATGGATTTTCTGAGCAATCCGATTTTGTCTCAGAATTTTTGCTTCGCATGTCCCTTGAAAAGTGAAAGAGGCAAAATCGACGTGCTCAGAAGACCCATAGCTTAAAATATTCATAATAGCACTTGCGAATGTCGTAGTGGAGTTCGTTTTTTGAAATTTTCAAGTTTTCCTGGCATCTCAGGCGGAAGGCCAAGAGAGAACGGCTGAAAACGTTGAATAACCCTGGCATTGTCAGGCCTATCCATATATAGTTATGGACACTGCTTTTGTATCGAAATTTTTTTGAAAGAAACTTTCATGCTACCTACTGGGCTTCCAGGTAATCCTCATCAATCGGTCTATGTACATAACGGACCAAGAGCCAAACCAAACAACCTAACGCCCTATTTTATATAAATTTTGTAATACAGAATGTCAAAAAAGTCCTATGTTAAACGTAATACACCAGGCCAGTCCATAGACATGGACAGGGAAAACAGTAGTGCCAACCTAGTCCATACGCATGGACACGAAAACAGTAGTGCCAAGCTAGTCCATATGCATGGACACGGGAGACATTTGGCCCGGAAGTTGCCAGGTAAACCGTCGGCCTTGTATACTTCGACGCCATATTGTGTTGTAAATGCAACACTGTGTGTCCATGTCCATGGACTAGCTTGGATATTTTGGGGTGTTTTTTCCGGCGACAATGCCAGGGATAACTGATTTTATATTTCCGCTTCGCGTGAACGCGCTTTCAGACAGAGCTGAACTGAAATATGTTGTTTGAAAACCCATTGAAACTGATATTTGCAACAAGGTGTTCCACTTGAATGTACCTATTGTGGTTCCTGACTCTTGAGATACCAGAGGGCAATGCATATTAGTCACCCTGTATAAAAATGAAGACAAGACCAAACACCAAATGTTTTGGTATTCATGAGTAATGTTAAAAATTTCAACAGGATCGTATTTGCCGTTGCTAATTGCTGGAAGAGAAGAGCGTTATTGGAGGAACGTAATATAACATACTTATTCGAATATTGATCCAAACCCGACGACAAGGACAACGTTTTAATCTGGTGTATAAAAACTTGCACAGGACGAGATAGAAATCCAGCATTGTTCGTACTCTGAATACAAAAAGGACAAAGGACGGGTTACATTTGATCATGAATAGTGAACGATGAGAAAATAGAACTGACAGAATACGAATTTCTAAATCACGGCATACACAAGACCAGACACTGAAATACTTTTCTATCAATGAGACTAGCCGAAACTGATTGTGAACTTTTCTTTGGTTTACGCTGCCGGTTCTTGCTTTATGATGCAAATGTCTAATATTGCGATCAACCAATTCTGTTCGAAACTTGCTCGTTGTGTCTGCTAAACTGCCTGAGATTATTGAGATTCAGACCAACAGACTATAGCTCAATCGAACTCGAAAGTTCGAATGAATTCTTCAATTCAATTTCAACATTTCATACATTATATGTACAATACACACACTGGACACACTGGCTTTGGTACTTTACTTACCTTTGCAGATTAATATTTGGTGTCACTGGTTTGGTGCCGAATTTCTTGAGATTAAAGAAGCTGGCAACACTTGAGCTTGAATTATTCGATGAGCCCTCTTCTTGAGAAACATTTGTCTTTAGTCTGAATGGCAAACGAAATCTAGAAGTCCTTCCGAATGGTGGCGAAATTTTATTTAAGTTATAATCTTGCTGAGTTCTCATTGTCCCTTCTAAACTACGCTTAACTAATATACTATTTTAGTTAACTTAAATTGTCAATTTTGACAGGTTCCTCTAGAATAGGAATAGGTTTAACTTTCAAGAAGTAGAAGCAGTGACCACTTGCTTTTATAGCGGGACTGGATCGGCAATAGCCTTCAATCGATCACGAACTCCTCCTTGTCTTGTCCAGTTTTCGTATTCGTGACGAGGAGAAAGTCAACTTCCTTTTACCCAGCTCATTAACAAAGTCTTTACTTACTTTACTCTGTGTCTTGCTGTACCATCCCCCCGAATCGGTGGAGATATTCTTGTGTTTATCCGTCTTGTAAATTACCTTGACTCATTTCCCATTCAATGCTATCCAATTTCACGAACTCGGATCAGACAATAAACGACTATGTATTTAGGTGGATATGAAGTTGGACATTTCAATTTCATTTCGTGTGTCGTTCGTGCCTTGTTTCATTACATCGATTAAAGTTAATGGAACGGAATTTGACCCGATGTTTGGGATCCCACAATATCTTTGTATTGGATGGATTAGAACATTCATTAAGTTCTAAGAGCTTTTTACATTCTAATTCTTCGGAAAGCAATTTGGAAGGAAAATTGTAGTGGTGGATGGTAGTGCGGCATGTCATCACATCAGTTCACAAATGTTAACTGGTTTCTTATTCCTTTCCTTATTCGTGTTTATGTTTTGAACATCTTTCTAGACCAGAACAATCTCGTTGTGTGAATTTAAGCACGCACCTACTACAACCGAAGTTTTTTGATTGTGCAGGACACGATAATTTTGAGAAACTTGGTTGGTTGGTGTATTTACGCTTTGTCACCAATAACATTTATGCAATGCCGAGCATCGATTCATCATTGCAATGATACGGGCTTTCACAAGTACCAACACCAACACCAACATCGAGAAACGTAAGGACACCACCAACACCTCACTGGCTAGAGAAGGCTAGTTTTGGCCGCTAGAAATACACGGGGGGGGGGGGGGGATGAGCGTCAAATCTGACCGGCCTACTCTGGCCGCCAGTAAGGTGTCTGGTGGGCTTAATTGCTAGTATAGTAAGTGCAATGATTTGATACGAACCGTAAAGATTCACATCAAGTACGTCAAATCCCTTGTCAAAATTGGTCAATGCGACCGGACCAAAGTGAGCTAGTGCCGTTAGGGGGTATGGGACACCATAATTTGTATTTAAAAGAAACTAAAATGTCAGAAGATACGCATTTTGTGATGTATGGAAATTTGGGCGGGAGAATTCAAATATCTTCAAAGTTAAATGTTGAAATTGGCGCCAGAGTGGAAACTGAATAATGTGAAGCTCTGATCAAGTATGAAGTGCAGAAGACAGAAAATACTCAAACGACTCGAAAAATTATATAGTTTCTCTATACTGCCATTAGCATGACCAAACTTGAATGTACGCCTAATGCACTAATTGGTTAGTGGTCTCCATGAAACTACGGTATAGAGCTTAGGCTTGTCGAAAATGCTCTTGTATGGTATGGGAAGAGGGGAACACATCTCATTTGCATGGAGATTTGATTTGGTTCGATTTGATTCTTTATTAACGTATTTTTCCAGACGCATGCGCATCTTGATTTTGTAGGATTTTTTGTAGGACATAATTTTACTCATTGCACGCAATGTTAATCTTGGCATTAAGTATTGATAATCTAATCTACCCTAATTATTTCGTGGAGATGTTTTCATAATTGTAATGACCTCAACCAGCTACTTCCCACACCTGAATTATGAGTTCAGTTTCATATATATAGTGACGTAATTTATAACATGCGATACACATACAATCGACTATGAATCATTGCCGTCGGTGTATAATTCCACAATTATTTTACAGTCATGAACTGTAAGCTCTGAATATTCATGGATGTGTTTGTTTTATTTCTTCCAGGATACTACGCGTGCCTAAATGATTTCTTTGGAGAAACGAATCCTCTGTGATAAACCTGGCGACTAAACTGGAGTTAGTAACTTCAGTGTTCCCTCCAAACCATGATCCCATCAAAAACTAGCTTCATAAATAGAGACCAGTCTAATTACTTTGCAGAAGGTAATTGCTACGATTGGATTTTAGTCCAGAAGACCGGCACGATTTCGTTCCGCCTAGGAACAACAAACATTACTGTGATTGGAAGTGAAGGATGTGATATAAATATTCGGGTGAGTATTCAGGAACATTTTGCATCACAGAACAGTGATAGATATTTCGTCAAATTTTTACACAGAAATGGACTTCGAAAAGTTTTGCCAAATGCAAAACCTAGTAGTCTGAAATAAAATGTAGTCATATTCTTCAAAAAATTACTTTCTTTTAAACACCTGCAGACAATGCAAGGTCAGTTCTTGGAATAATTGTACATCTGCATGTAGTAGGCACCTGCCGGATGAGATGAATGGTTACCAGAATGACATTCATTCCTTTCTTTGCTAACTTCCCTCGCATAATGACGCCATATTTGGTGTGTCTGAATGACTCATACTCATGCCAAAACTTTAACTATTAAAGTTACTTAAGTTCTTTATATTACTTTGTTACCGTGCAGCTTGTAGTCTACCAGAGTCCAATTAATTTTGCCACATAGAGCTAGCCTTTACGAATCTCCTCTCAATTTCCTTATCATCTATAATAACCACACTTAGTCAAAACATTCTGTCTCGTTTTGATTCTATTGCAATAAATAAATCATAATTACCTGCACGCAAGTAATTGTTGGTCAATGCCATGTATTAAAAGAATCCAATCCAAGCTTGATTAATGAATCCCAAGACCGTGAATCCATTTGTACTGAAATATATCTGCGATGACAAAATTTTATGCGACATAAAAAGGTTCATAAGTAGGTTTGTTTTGCAATCACAATTTATATTTGTCAAATTATGGTTTGACAGTTTGACACCATTATGTTAAAAATGTGAATCCAGAATAATTAGCTTTCTTCATATAGTATTATAATTATCTCAACTTTGGATTTCCCCAACGTCATTGCAAAAAATTTGATGCTGTGTTTTTGGGCGTAGGTTTTAGTCACGTCACGTCACGCAGTAAGATTCTGCATTTTGCAATGTTGTTGCATTACGACCTTTTGGCAGATTTTGTCGCACAATAGTCTAATCTGTATGGACGATTATGGAAATCGCACAGGTGTAACCCCTGGATTGGACGTACCACATATGCCGGCACGGATGACGGAAGGTGGACAAAAGAGAGTTCATGACCGGAGATATAGTTTAACAAGCCGGTACCTGTAAAACTTTAATGAAATTCTGTGAGCGGACAATATCTTAATGTATTATCAGCTTGTAGCATAAATCCACACCTTGCCACTTTACCATACCTCTGATTTCTGTGGGATGCATTTTTGGTTGTGTACTTCGTCATGCTTATTTTATCCTCGCAGTGAACGGAATATATAATCTCAGAGAGTAGTTGATGTTTATTGGTCTTTGTGCCTTCTTTCTTCAAACTTGAACATAAATGAAGCCCATACCCATACGTTCCTTGTTGAGGAACTAACAAAGCAAGTAATCTGAAATCTCGATTTTAGTAGCTGGGCAGGGTCTGGATAAAAATTGGAATCAAGGAAAGAAAGACCTTGTCTTAAACTTTTAACTCCTTTTGAGATGAATGACAGTTTGGGTTTGGGCCTGTGTGAGTGTCCTAGAAGGACATATTAAATTATGAGATACTCCTTACTACCCTAGCACGTTTTAATTGAATTTAAGGAGTGGTCGTCTGAGATGTAGTGCAAAATTGAATTTGCTTAGTACATTGTTGTCTGTTAGGCCCAGCAGCACTTATCGGAATAATTTTATTTATTTGCTCTTCTTTGGACGTTAAGGACTGTTCGTATTTATATTTATAGTTCTCATTTTGTTGAATATTCTCCTGTGACAGTCGTATAATGGCGTATTTACGAAGTGACTTTTTTGTGAACGGAAAATTAGATTTTGTGACTCCAGAGTACACACAAGAAGTCTCTGTCATTCCACAAAATATTGTGTCTGAACATAGAAAACGACTTGAGGGCCTGTTAGGGAAAAAGTCGAAGCCATCTTCATCTGATATCAAATTGATCAGCTCGTCGGATTCCAGTATCCAAGTTGTTGCAAATATAAAATTTGAATATCTCGAACTCTTTGTAATGATTTTGGAGTTCGAATATTTGTTACTAGTACAAGATGTTGCTCGCCGATAATCTATTTATGGGTTCTCTTTAGAGATGATAGTTTTCTCCGAGCGTTTTTTTCAACTTTTCTTTCTGTTACTTTCAGTCCCCGAGCGTGGAGAAGAGACACGCCGTGTTGTTGTTTGATCCAAAGTCCACACATTTCAGCGTAAAAGATTTACAGAGTACCAATGGGGTAAGTTGTTTGTGTCAAACTTTTCGATAAAATACTTTAGTGATATCAAGTGCATGTTTAAACCGATATTTTTACATGAACGAGATGGGACTTCTTCGCCGTATATAGAGTAGGTCTTAGTATTTTGTTCGTCAAAAGGGAGAATATGATACATCGGCGGCGCATTATAACGAGAATTTGACCTTTCAGAAAATCATTAGTATGATTGTATTAAGATCCACAAGCAATTTCACCGTCGGATCAGTTTTCCTTTACTTGTTTTGAACTATGAAATGTTTACTTTTCATGTCTTCACATCGTGCTGGTCGGTTTCGGTTTCAGTGAACTTTTCAACATTTGAACCAAGTAGAATCGTTTCAGAGCCAACTTAGCGAACGTGGCGTGTAGGCCTTGAACACGTTCCAAGAACAAGAAAATGATTCTTTGTAAGATTTTGCGTGGCAGAAACTAAAGTTAGGATGACCTGATTTTTGCGTTCTAATTCTAAACATCGCACCTGCGTATTTTTACTCTTTTTACAGACATACTTGAACGAACATAGACTTCCACCTCAAACGCCGGCTAAGCTGAACAATATGGATCTTCTCAGGTTTGGATATGATATCCTTTCGAATTCATACACACATAACAGTAATATTCTTGAGTCATTCATTCAGACATAAATAACAAATAATACTGGCAATATGATGTAGGAGTCACGCAGTGCCTGGTGTTGAAAATATATAAATACTTAGATATAGGAATTTATAGTTAATTCAAGGACTAGGACGAAAACACTGGGTAGGTTTGCTGGTTCCTTCCTTTACTACACTTTCACGAAAAGCTTGTTCTTTTTGGGAAAGAAACTTAAAAATGATGGTAATTAGTAATTATGGTGAAATTGAGTGAAGTGAGACTGGAATGACTTGCTCCTTGTTGGTGTGTTATGTATGGGTGCTTCTTTTTTTAGTGTTGTCGTGGTTTGAGTGTTCGGAAAGTTATTAGAAGGGGCAGAGTCCCTTGTCTTTGTAATTGAGAAGTGATGATGGAAAAGTAACAAGCACTACTTTTTCAGAAATATATCGTTTCCCTCCAACCTATATCTGACACGAATAGCGATCAATGTTGACATGTTGACTCTATATGAGTGGATGCCTGTATTGTCGGTTTGTTCAGGAAATCCATCCTTCCCTCCCATCTCTCTGCTACTAGTAATGCCAAAAAGAAATGAGTAAGCAAAAATGTACACCTTAACTAGGAAATCGGAGTCATACAAAGAAGGGAATATGATGTTATAATACATGTCATTGAAGACCAAGTGATTGGTATTATTACATTATTATTTGACTGAATATATATGTTTAATTAGTTAATTTCTTTTATTGTGGTCAAGAATTTCAGCTTACGCTATTGTCAACATTCGGACCCGGCAAATAATTTCAAATAATAACTAGTTACACACAAAAGAAAATTGGTAATGGCAATGGTGACAAAGTAATTGTCTATTTTGACCATACATATTTTTTCTTTGGATTGCAACTCATACATACTGCAGCTGACGCAAGCATTGACAGGGTGATCTAGTTTTGATTTTTTGAACAATTCCGATTGTAATTAGAAGCATTACATAGAACAGTAGCATGGTTCTCAAAGTTAGATTTCTCAACAACATTTTACCAAAATGGGATGGATAAAGAATGGAGTGAGCTCACGGACTGTAACAAACCAAACGCTGTGTGCTAAGTCTTGTACATTTAACGCACTGGTCCCATTGTTTCCTTCCTTACACTGATTTCCTACATCACTTCTCTCTTCTCTGACGTGGGAATGGACCTTTTTTTTATAGGACTCCATCCAAAAATGTACACTGCACGCTCAGAATGAATTTTATCTTAATGTCTAGTGCAATTTATATTGTTAGCTACCGCCGCTTGGTTCTTCAGTTTTTGCAGAATTTAGAGAAGGAATGGGCAACAATGAGGATCTTCGTGCTTGCTTAGTGCTTGAATTCAGTTTTAATGCTCAGAAGATTTGTACATTCTTTCCCCCTATGTGGTTCTAGAGGAGGTGAATGATATACTTCATTTAAGTGAGTTCGCAAAAAAGTCTTTTACCACTGCTTACTTCTATTTTGATGCCCAGCTTCACTCGGTGGAACGATTTCCAGTTATTAGCATAATACCGTTCAAGTCGTGTGTGTGTGTGTGTGCACATACATGCGTGCGTTCTTCTCAACGCAGAAGTGATCACCTTAAAGTTATTTGCTCGCTACAGTTTCAACTTTAAAGGAAGGAAATCAACTGTCTTGTTCATATATTTAGTCATCGCGTAAAAATACGGATAAAATTCTCTTTGTGCGATTATTTTCCTTAACATAATTATTCGATCGTGAATACATTCCAACTTGTATGAGATTCGATCATCCGGAATTAGTGGCCAAACCAATATCTCAAATGGTACGAAGAGTGATGGACTGATGAGTGAGAGACAGTTATTACTTCGAAGAATGAGTGATATTGCAAAAACTCCCACGTCAATTGCGAATAATTTGGAACCCCGTCCTGGTGGTACGCCTTCTCAAGATCGTCTCAATCGTCATGTGATACAGGTCAGTCCCATCCATTTTATCCATTCTTAATTCTTCCATTCTTGGGATCCTTAACCCTTCTAAGCAGAAGCAGATAAGATGGGCAGGTGACTATACGAAATGCGAATACGTAAACGAACGAACTACTTCGTCGAACATTCTTGCCGTTCTCAACACCTTTTTAGGATATTCTTGACGTCATCCATTCTTTCGGAAATTAATGTCATAAATATATCCGCTTTAGTCCTAGAAGTGTGCTTCCTCTGAAATGAACAATGCCAAGTCAAGTACCACCTACCAAAGTGTTGTACGATCAGTTATCAAAGGATTTCATATCCAATTAGTGTAAACAAATGGGGCGTATTTAATATTATTCTTGGTTTTCCCTGCAATTGCAATTAGTTGAATTTATAATCACGCCAGGTGGCCAGGTATCTTCTGAAAGCAAACCGACCAGCGAACAAGGACTTTTAATATGTATTTTCTAATGGTTTTACGGTTATGATGGGATTTGAATGTTTTCCATGACAGCTACTTGTTAACGTAATGATCAGAGTATGTAAGATATGGATTCAACTGAGCTTATCGCCACACCAAGAGGTTGCCCTACGTCCCTACAGCGGTTCGTGAATAAATTCTTCCGGGTGCGACCGACCTTCAAAACGCAGTAAAAGAACGAAATATTTAGAAAAGCAACACGCTAGTCCAATCCAATTTTAATTACCTCTCGTGGATGCTGTAATATCTGTTTAGGCGGTACAGATGAGCCAAGGGAGCGTACTTGTATGTGTGACTGCACTGAAACATTACGTTTAGAATCATGTTTTATTACTTATTGAGTAACGAATGCTCGCGACTAATTATTTCTGTAAAAATTTCAATTTGGTCGTGAAAATTAATTGCAATGATGATAAAATCAAATTCATACACCCAGATTCACATTCGAAATAAAATCATTTGAGGCTTCGGATGACGGAAGTTGAAGTTATAGTTCGATCAGTAAATTATCAGTTTGTCGTGTGGGAAAGATTAATGGGGGCAGTTAAGTAAACTTGAGTTGGTCTTGTTACGCACACACATACGACGCTCTTGAGCGGAAGTACACCGAAAGTATGCATGGAATGAGGAGAGTTATAATTTTACTCAGACTAAAGGAAAAGTGTTAAGAATGACAGCTGTTTGGGAAAACGTAAGCACCCACATAATCAGATTAAGCATCGTTTTCGTTTCATCGTGTCATGCCTTGCTTAAGAGTTAAAACCAAGGAAATCCCACACATCGTACTTCGTGCAAAGGACAACGTAACGTACAAACGTACTGTTGCAATCGTTTGAGGGGGTTAAAAAATGAAGGCATTCCAAACCATTGTCTCCTATTAAGAGTCAACGAGTAACGAGGAAACTTTTCTATCTAGAACAAGCCGTGGCGGACGGAGGGAATGAGGGTAGAAGACTGAATATCTTTTTACATTGCAGATAGTGCGCCCTTGTACTAGAAGCAATACTGCAAGGAAATGCTTGGCTTGAAAGTCCCTAGCCATTAATTATTCCTATTATTGTATGACTCAGGGTGTTCGAGCGAACAGTTTGAGTGGAAGTGGAAGCCGTGTAGTCTCACCTTCATTGGACAGCGGTCACGGCTCAAATTCAACTCCGTCAAGTCCTGCGAAAGAAATGAGTCCTTTACCGAATTCATTGTCTTCCACGGCTACATCCCCAGTTCCACAACATTCAACTGTTTTAAATAGTGGATTGGAATTTGGATTGTCTCGTTCTTCTTCATGTCAATTAATAACAAGTGCTGGACTGACTAACAGTCGTCAAAGTTTACTATTTGTGAGTGAGAATGAAAAAATTCGAAAAGACTCATTAGAGGATGAGAAAGAAGGGAAAATGTTGGGCCCGGTATTCGGTGGAAAGGGAGAAACAGTGTATCCTCATCTGGCTGCTTTAGAAGACTCAGACTTGAGTGTGCCAAATGAAGTTTTTCAACCACAACCATCTCCGTCAATGAGCTCAGCCAGGAATTCACCAATCCCAAAGTCAAGTATACCTGGTAAGTATAAACAAGTTAAGTTCAAAATTGTTAAAAGTGACAGTGACCTCATTTGTTATTCGGGAGGATGTCGGCGGCAGCAGCGGGGAGAATGTAGTGATTATGCTCTGTCTCTGACTGCGTCAAAGTTAATTAAGTACACGTGACAGTATCAAATTATCCTACTCCATCGTAATTGGTTTCGTAAATAACATTTCAACATGAAAAGCCGTGTGTTTTTTAACACACTAGTGCAATTATCATCTCATTGCTGAAATCTACAGTTAAAAGGTTCCGGGGTGTAGTTAATTGGAGCGTAAAGAAAGAATACTGATATATTGATTTTCATTAGCTGCATATTCTTTTTAAGCCGCGCCGCGGCACTTCTAAAATCAAATTCTGTTTTTTTACTCAGAAACTGTTGTAACATATTACGGCTAATTATTCCTTTATTCAATTATTAGGGACCGTTTACATATTCGACTCTGTAACATCAGAAATTTTAATGAGACACTAGCAATTAAGCCTGCGCACGCACCCGCTCTCGAAAGAACGAAGGGAAAAAACTTAGATTTTTCAATTGACCGTGTTTGAAAAATTCATCACCCAAAGACTTATCCCTTCAATTCAAATTCAAATCTCATTCCCGCCAACCTACCCATGTGGGACTAAAGTCTATCTGCCGAATCTACCCAAATCCACTCATTGATTGATTGATTGATTGAGTTTATTTCTGTGTTTGTTGTGGTACCATTACAGTTTTTTCATACAAAAACACATTAATTCACTCTATAAGGAAGTTACTTCAAGTCAAGTTACTTCTTATCGAAAATATTTGTTCAACATATTGACACACATATTGACAAACAGAGAACTGATTGTGAGATGGCGCTCTGTCTCTGCGTTTCAGAAATCGCATCCCCTGACCGGGATGGTGTTTTGATTTTTCTTTTGCGAAATTCCGTTTCCTGCATCGCCCCTAACTCCTAACCATTGATCAAAACCTGAACCCTTAACATTGTGTTCAAGTATTCAAGAATTCAACCTGTAGGTCCTTAGTATTAGTATAGATTGGGTGCGAAGCTTTCATTTACACCAGGATGTGGAATCCTCTTTTAAGCAATTTTTTATCAAGACTATGACCTGGAACTTTGACATGTTAGTAATCATTTTCATCTATAACGCGATAGAATAGAAGGGTCACAGAGAGAATTAGACGAAGATTTGACCAGGAACTTCAAAAGTATGGTCGGATTTTAAAATCTCGTCACCAAATACCAGATACACTCGATGGTTTATAATAAAATCCGAGAGATTGGTAAACAGAACTGATTTTGTTATTTGAAATTTTGAAAATTGGAGATAAGACGTTTATGGCGACCTATCTATCATGTAGCACCAACGATGGTGGATCAATGACATCAATTGAGCATTACTGGACCAAAGTTGTGAGTTTGCTACAGGAATCTCACCAATTTTTATGGAATTTTTGCCTGGATGAGCTTACCGAGTAGGGAAGCTGTTAAATTATGTTGGCTACATGCTACATATGCCTATGTTGTAACAAATTTCTGTGACGACATGTCTAGTCTCGATAATACAACGATTGTCAAATCGAATGGAACATTCCCGAGACTGTTAACCTTTCGTTGTATCATACTAGCCGGAGCCGTCGTGCTTTTCTATTTCAATTCTCATACAATATGGATTTTTCGCATGTTGAAACAATCGCCTCACTTGTGGCCGTGACCTGTAGTTTATCGTTCTGTTCTCAGAGTAGTGGAGGATGAAGCATGAACAAATTCGCCACAGGCCAATGGATTCGGTTTGCCCATTTTTTACGTCAGTCTCTCTCTCGCATTGTCGTTCATATTTAGAGGACTGGGAACAATAGGTTCACCAGACATTACATTGCAAAACTTGGGATTCTCAAAGTGGAACATTTTTTGAACAGGATTAAAATGTTTCGACTATATCTGGTCATGCTATTTTTTTATATGCAATTGATTCCTAGCGCACATTTGCAATTGGAAAAGTGGAAATCCGTCAAAAATCAAGATTATATGTAGAACATTCTTTTACCTAAACCTCGTCTGATTCATAAATGCATTTTATTTTCAACGTATATGTTTGACAAGTTAAGGCGAGGCGCCTTAAGGGGGGTTTTTGCAACAGCCGGAGAAACGAATCTTTATTGAATTTCAATTTAACCAGAATCTTTTCTTAAAGTCGTCGTCCATATCGACCTCTGCCAATTGTCTGGAGATATCTCTAGTTCAAAATTCGATCGAGATAATCGAGAAGGCTACATATATAATTAAGTTTCTCTCAGAAGGCTACAAAAGCTTTGTTAAAACTTGATTGTGCGTCCCTTTTGATAATGCGGGTACTTGTCCTGACTTTCATAGTTTTTCCGGCTTGCTGTGAAGTTTATACTTAATTGTATCAGGATGCGTCGGGAAAAACACGTTAATAAAGAATCAAATCAAATCACCTGATGACTTTGTCGCCTGAATTTTGAACAGAAGACATTGGCGGAGTTGGATTTTATGATGATGATTATGGATGATGATAGGAAAGCGGTTCCGAATTTCGAATTCTAAACCGAAATAAACCCGTGTATGTAGTCATTATAAAATTAGGGTCACTTGTGCCTTACACTCTCTGCGCTGCGGCTGCGTCGACATTCCACACAAGCAAAATTTCAATCGCATTTTGCCGAAGACCGATGTCTGTTCCGAGAAAAAGAGTTATTTCAACGAGCCATATCCTGTGCTTGAGACCAGTGCGATAATTAATGTTTCATAAAAGGCAAACCTGAGACGATAGTAGACTCAAATTCAACACAGAAGACCGAAGTGAACGATTGCTCTAGTGAAACCAGAATTGAGCACTCTTTGGCTCTAGGAGATGAGTTTATTTTGACAAGATTGATTTTGAGAGCTAAGTCGTTCGCAATAATGAGAGCTTTCACCTCTCCGAGTTGAAGTACATGGAGTGCACGGGCTTTAGACATTTAGAAAAATGGTTATTTTTACGTTACCAGGTTACCCATCATGTTAAAGAGTGAAAAGTGCAGCTTGGATAATTATAGGCATTGGCCATCAATGAAGGTACACAGAACATTAGCACCGACACTCATTCCCTGCCGAAGTTTTTCGAAGTTTTAGTGCAGTAAAGTAAAATTATCGGTCGTTTAGGAAAACTCGTTCAAGCTTGACTGTAATGAAACACATTAGGAAATCCTCGTGTCTTAGACTGATTCAGACTGGCAATGACAATTATTTCTTATTCTTCGTATTTGTAGCTTAAGTTGTGTGTGAATGGAAGTATTATTTTTCTTATTATTTATTGCGTTTTCAGAGAGGATGCCACGATCTCATTCGTTTAATGGTGAATCAAGAATACTGTCTTCTCTCTATGGTACACCACACTGGTGGCCGAGTGAGAGAGTTCTGTCACACGGAAAACATAATAATACTACAATGGCATTTCGTAACAAGTCTTGGTCAGATTTGGAATTTTCCAAAGGTATTATTTGTTTTCAGACTCATGCTCATGTTTGAAACTGATTTCAGCTTTGGTGGAAACTGGACTGAGCTACTAAGACAAAAAATATGCTGAGTTAGGGGTTCTCTTGCATGGTTTTGCTTGTTCTTTTGTTTAACCCGGGTCAGAATTTTGTTTTCGATACATAAAGTAAAACAACGGTCTTTAAACCCTGTTTAACTCATCTGAATTAACATTTTTAAACGAGGGAACCTATCTCTGCATGTCTGCTATTTGCGATCGGTGCAACTCTAACATGCGATTGCAAAAAAATGCCATAGCATACTCAACTTCTCTAAACAGAACTGAAAACACAATCACGGGAAATAGTTGAGTATATTTCTAAATTCTAATATTCATGTACTAGTACGGTACAGCCGTACAGCTTGATTCGAAATCACTCCGAAATGGGAGTTGGCAATCACACTCTTTATCAGAAATTTCGTTGCAACAGATTTGACAAGGACTGTGTAGCCAGTGTAGCATTGTTTTTGATGACATTGTTACAAAGTCGTGTTAGGGTCAAATCTGGAAAATAATACGAAATACCCCATTCATTGATATTCGGCGGACGTGTGAACATCGTTTCGTATCTTTCGTGGGGAATGGGGCAGGGCCTTCTGTAAGTGCTTAGAGATGCATTGAGTTGCAAGATGCCCGAGTATCCCTGTACCATGACATTTGTCTAAAGGAACAACCTACACCTCCTAAAAGAATTTCAGGGAAAATACTGTAACTTTTTTTTCCCGTCCGTGCCGAAATACGCTCCAACCCACCAATCAGGTGACTGATTATTTCATTTATGTATGTGCAATAACCAATACAAACTCGACGACAAATTAATGTGAAGTAAATAAAGAGAACAATATACCGTAGAAATAAATTGAAACGTATTACTACACTTACACAGTATTTGTTACTCACAACGTGTTTCCTTATTCGTTCATCTCAACAATTTTTACAAGCTAATAGTAACATATTTGAGGTCTAAAGTGTGCAAGGTGTTGAAGGTTCTGTGTGTGTGTATTTAGTCAAACAATTCCTTTACATTTGAGTTGTTATATTTATTAAATACGAAAGCTAGTGATTATTAGGGAATCCCCCTAAGTTGGTTCCTCAACTGATGATGAGAAATGACAGCCTTTTATCAGATTTGCTCTAATTGAGGTAGTAAAGAAAGATGTTTTAAAGAGGTTGTTGGATGGTGATTATATTAGTACCGGCACTACCCATATGGATCAAGTAAATAGTTCTGTAATGACTGGAACGTTTAGGTTTTTGCGCTTGCCTGACTTCTTGAGTTTTGTTTGCTATTTTTATGAAACATTTTGTAAACAACTTCTTGACTTATGCTTAGCTGAATAAGTGGGTAGAAAACTTGCACATATTACAGAAGCTAAGAAGTGTAGTTGTGTAGCGTAATGGAATGGAAGTCCATTTACAAATGTTACGTTGAATTATGTGTACAGGCAGAAGTATGCGTGCGTTCACCTACATTTAAATGTATAGTGGTACTCGTGTTTCAGACAGTTAAATTCTGCGCATTTAATTATCGGTTGATCAGTGAAGGGTTTAGTAAATAAATAATAGGTTCTAAGGTGCTTTCACGCGGTTATGCGGATTAAAATGGTGTTGGTGATACAACTTAGTCGTCCAATGGAAGCATTTATTCTGATTAGAGATCCAGATGAAAAAAAGTTAGTCACGGGCTTGTCTGCTCTCTTTTGCTACAGTACAGTATTTTTATGAGTAAAGCTTGGGACCACATGAATTTCCAATTTAATTCAACTTCAACTTTTGTAACGAGTAATGAGAAGTGTGCCTAAATCTAAAACATTTCATACGGAACTCCACCCAATTTACTTTCATTTTTACTACCGACCTCAGATTAAAGTAAACCCCTTTAAAGTTTACAAACACAGGAAACTGTCCACAGTTTTCGTTTAAAGATAAAAGGGTAAACACCTGTTTAAGGCCTGGTAAAATTTTTAACAATGGAATATCGCGTTATTTTTACATCAGAAATTCTGGACCCCGCAAATGAGGTTTCTGATCCGGCACACAAACCAACATTGCAGGGCGCAGAGCGTTCCAACTCTGTCACCAGAAATAAAACCTTTCGTCTAACACACAGGCGAGTACGAAATTGCAGCTGTGGCGGAAGTCGTGTTCCTTTCAGTGTTGACCCGAATAATAATTGTAATTTAAGCTTAATAATACGCCTAATATATGCATGCATGTTGTCAGTTGTCACTAATTGGTCTTTTGGAGTTGCCAAATGGCGATGGAAAGGATAAGGCAAGGACAACAAATTGAATTTGTTTATTGTTTGTAATATTTAGACGGAGTTGAAGACAAACAAGGGAAGTGTGATTCTGAATGTGCAGTGAAGGAAGAAAAGGACAAAAGTGATTCAGACTCTGTAGCAAGCAAAAAATTGTCTCCCATGGCTTTCACGGTTGATTTTGGTGAAGCCGATACTAAAAGATGTTTTGGGATTGCAGATAGCATCAGTAGGTTTGCCCCTACTGCCCCTAGGCATCGAAGGAATCTAAGCTTGACGAAAGCAGAAGATGTCATGGGAAATAAAGACGAGGAACAAAAGAACGTGACAGCGTCAACCTCAAAGTTTCATAGAAAGAGTAGCCTCGGGACGGAACAGAACAGTGGTAGTGGTAACAAGAACTCAACTACAAATAATGTTATTACTAGTAGTAGTGGCAATAGTGGTCAAAAATTCCCCAAGGAAAGTCCTAGTGTCTCATCACCTTTGTCTTCTGTCAAAAAAGATCAAAAGTCTAATCCTTTATCAAAACCCAGAGCAACTATACTGCCAACGTCTTCAACTCAAAGGACTCGACAAGATAATTCTGTATCGGTTGTGAAAGATAAACGCAACAATAACTTATCCAGTGAGAAAAAAAGTACTTTTGGCAAGAGTAAAGCTAACGCGGAGACAGAAATTGGCATGGATGTTAATGGGATTGAAGATGCAACAAGTGAAGCTGGGACGTATACTATTAAGAAAGAAAGCAAGGAAGTTCAGAAAGCAAGGAAAAGTATTGACACTGTCTTTGGTACAGAGAACGGAAAGAAGTTGCTTGAAACTTTTCAAACCGAGACAGACATTTCGAATGATGCTGCGTCCCTTGCATGGGTGAGAGAATGGGCAGAATCGGCTGCTCAATTGCAGCAAACCTCGCCAAACGGGAAGGGTAGGTAATTAATACTTAGTATTTACAATCAAGTTGATTGTTGAGTTTGTAACATTTTCTTGTACCTGCAGAATCCACTGCTGACTCTGAAACCCGGTTCTTTTTACAAGAAACTGAAAATCTCGTGTCAGCCATGCAACAGAGAATGTCACACAGAGTGAGCAATAATAATAGTGCCCAAAATTCAGACTCGGAAGATGAAGCCTCGCGTTCCTACAGACAGAAGGAAAGGCTAATGCAGAAAACACACGCTAGAAATGAAGAGAAAAATGCTTTGGCTAAAAGGTCAAGTCCTTTGTTCAGAGAAGCGTCAGTTCTGTCAGATTCTGGTTATGCACTCGGCTACGCATCGGACAGTTCTAACGAAGGTTCTAGGGACATTAAAAGCGCTGGAGTAAAGTACAACCGAGCGTTTACGTAAGTTTGTAGAAATTATACATTTTCAACGATTTTTTTCCCTACGTATTTATTTCTGAAAATTTCATATAAATTGTAGACATGGTGCTATATTTTGTGCCGGGCAGAAGGAAAGTTTAACCATAATAATTCGCCTTATTAGGCGATCTGTATTAAGAAACGACCCATTCGTTTTTTCTGCGGCCGGTTGATCATTATTTTTGGCGTATAGCATACGGCGGAGTCGCTTAGTTGGCTACGACTCGGATGGTTGTACGGCGAAAAATCGTCAGAGCATGACACTACCTGTACGTGGTGTCTCACCGAGACCTCAGGTTGGGAATGTGGCAGGTTGCAGTCGCCCACCTCTACCCTCACCGTCACCTCCATTGCTTTCGAGAAACGATGGAGGAAGATTCAGTCTTCGAGTTTCGCAAAAATGCAAAACTCCACCGAACATTGTAAGCTGTTTGTGTTGTTGTCAGATTCAGGCTACTATGACAACGCTTGGCATTTTATTTCAAATCAACTGGAGTAGCAACTTAACTTTGATTTGAATTTTAGATGACTTCAAATATTGGTGGTATCGGCGTTGGTGGATATAGTAACTCGCGTGTGATACCTCAATCTTCCTCTGCAAAACCTGATCTCAACACAAAAAAATTACCACAACCATCGACGGTAAATCGGAAGCCACCATCATCCGGTGAAAGTAGGAGTAACTCTACACTGACTTCTAAAGGTAAGAATTCTAAAACTGTATTTAAAATTTTCAAAGGTTTCATTGTTATGAGGACCTCTCCTTAATTTCCAATCAAATCATGTTTTGAAGGAGTACCAACCACACTGTATTAAAAATTCACGGCTATCTCCTGGCATTGCCGTGAGGAATCTTCTCATTTCTGGTTTGTTGTCAATAACCAGTTTGATTTCAAACAAGGATGGGACATGTCAGGGCAAGTCCACGCTGTTTGGCCTCTCGGCCTAACCGGGTGTGTTCGTCTCTGAAGAGAGCATGGGATGGCTATAAGAGGCACTTTGTTTACTGAGAGATAGAATTATAAATTGTTGACTCCATCTCTCAGTAAACAAAAGTGCCTCGTAGAGCCGTCCCATGCCCCCTACAGAGACGGACCCACCCGGTTAGGCCGAGAGGGCAAACAACAAACAACGTAGAGTTGCCCTGGAACATGTAAGTCTAATGCAATCCAATCCAATCCTATTGAAACTTAAGGAGGGGTCTCGAAGGTTGCTACAGTCTTACGGAAAAAACTAGACGTAACTGGTGATTAAGATAGGGTTAGGAATTTGACCCATGCGATTCGGACATTGACTCCAACGAGACATTCAACAAAACTCA
>JAQGCA010000171.1:0-39791 GCA_034698945.1 Protaphorura quadriocellata | reverse complement strand
TAAATTCGACAAAAACCACTGCATCAAAATATCATTCTTCATGGCCGAGAATCCTATCCTAATGTGTAAGGTCCTTTTTGGTTTGACGAATAGCCTACAAGATCAAGGTAAAAATTGGTTAACTTGTAGAAAAAAAATACACATACGGTTAAAAGCAAAAAAAAACTAGGACAATGTTCGTGAATCATGAACTTCGGATTTACCATTTACCATGTTCCATGCTTAATTTCGAATATTCAAAAATGTTGGTAGCAACTAGCATCGTATTAAATGAAATTAAAGAATTAGACACTTCCTTCCATCTGTCTGGTTAAACTAAAAATCTAAAATTTATCAACCAGTGGAGTGATTATTTCCTGAAAATATTTAATTCAGCTCTCACATTGATGAAATAAAACATTTCACAGTGTAAAACCCAAGTGCAGTGCAAGTGCACTCCGTACGTTGTGTTCTGAAAAAAAAGAATAAATTAAATTCCTCAACCTCTTTCAAAGTGTGAAACCCGGGTCTCTGACGTCTTAACTGTAGCACAACAGAAAACCTGGTTGGAATTTGGAACACGCTGTCTTGCCCTGCCCTGCCTGACTTTCTTTCGATCTATAATTGCACTATCCTGCTATCTTCTATAATAGAGATATCTGAATAGAACGCTAGAATCCTAGGAGCTAGAGCAATATAAAAATAAACATTTAATAAAGAATGCCACCAGTGCAGACGGCAGACAGTCAGTAGCAGTTGGCAGTACCTAGTTATAAATATACACTTGTCGACCGTCAACGTCACCGTGTGTAATATTTCGGATTAGGATTAGGAATTCGCGAAGGTAAAATTCATGATATATGATGATATACGAACAAGACATAAATCTTTACAAGTCCAACGTTCGTCAGGGTTAAAAATAGTTCTTAGGTTAGGTAGGTAAAATTATTAATTTGATTTTGATAGACAACTTAGGTCCGGGTTCGGGGCTCCCTACTAGATTCCGTCTGCTACAGTTGAAATTGAAATTCTCCGACAAAGTCTAGGACAATTTTGAGGGCTGGTTAGACCTTATTTGAGTAGGAATATTTGGGAACGAAATCTGAGAAAATTCGAAGTCCCTGACAGCAACTATTTCAAATTGGTTTAGGTGTTGGAAATTGCTACATTTTTAGTCATAACTTGGAAGGGTATAATTTGATCAAATCCCCTATATATATGTATAGCAAAATTATAGAAAATCTTCCAGGAGGGCCAAAGGTCCTTCGGGTAAGATTCCGTCCTTTAGTATTACGGGCACCTGGGTAAGATTTCTTACCCTAATGCCCGTAATAGTTAAAGATACGGGTAAGAATTTTTTCCTCTGGAAGATTTTCCATGCATGCGAAAATTAGTTGATCGAAATAAAGCTTTTTAACAGTTTTTCGAGTTGGGTATGGAAACCCTTTCCCAAACTATTGTGTATTTGAATTTGAACATTTTCAATGCCCCAAGTGTGATTCATTTATTTGTTTATTCACTCATACAAAAATAAAATATACACAATTACAATTATGAGTGAGCACAAATGGTTCGTCAGTAATAATAATTATTATTGTTAGGTTAGATCAGAGAATCTTTCATCTTTTAAAAGTTATTTGAAGGACACAACGACGCCAGAGGTACGTAAATTTTGAAAATGCACGGTGACGGGATAATTAACAATTAATTGGTTTTTCAAGTCGTTCGGAGGAATCTTGGGTGAAGCTCAGTTAGAAAAACTTAACACACCAGAAGAGCGTATAATTTGAAAAATTCGAGATGCCAATTATAACAAATAATTGGATCTTCATGTTGTTGTGTCAAGGTCAGTAATACTTACTTCCCCAAAAGTCGTACGTATATTTTGAAATTTTTGAAGATATCAATTATAACAATTAATTGATTTTTGAAGTGTTAGGTGAAAGTCATAAAACTTACTGGTTACTGCGTACTATCACTATCCCGGTTCCCGGAAGTATGTATATTTTGAAAACGTTCAAAATATCAATTATAACAATTAGTTGGTTTTGCAAGTAGTTAGGTCAGGTCAAGGTCAGTAAAACCAAGATTCGTAAACAAACTCCTCACAACGAAAAAAACCAAGTTTTTTTTTGAGTAAACAAACGCATGGACCAACCTAGTGAGAAAGTTGGTCGTCTAGGAATCTTGAGTAAAACTTATTATACCTCAAAAGTAAGTATATTTTGAAAGTGTTCAATAATTAATTGGTTCTTCAAGTTGTTAGGTGAAAGAGAATTGAGAAAAACTTACTACCCCAAAAGAATGTATTTGTTGTGTTTTATTTTGAAAACGTTCCAGACGTCAATATTATAACAATTAATTGGTTATTCAAGTTGTTATAGGTCAAGGTCACAAAAACTTACTACACCAGAAGTACGTACATTTTATAAATATTCAGGAAATAATTAACAATTGATTGATTGTTCAGGCCAGGTTTACCATTTAGGTACTGGGAAATGAAAATATTTGATTGTACCCATTTCTAAGAACTCAACCTAAAAACTTTGATTGAAAATAATATTCGATTGCACAGACATATTTCTGAGAACCAAACTACCCAACCTAAACATTAATTGGAATATATGCGATTGCAGTTATTTCCGAGAACAAAGCTCAAAATTAACTGCAATTTTGCTTACTTACTTTTAATAGTGAATCCAATCCAATCCAGTCAAATGTGAAATATCCGAATTTTCGTCCAGGTCTGACGTCTTGATATTTTTAAAGCCCAATGAGTCCAAATGTGGACTCCACGCACACAACGCAGTGGGAGAGAAAAGAAGGACAACAAATAACAATGATTGAATTAATCTGAATTGATTATGAATTTACGATGAATTTGAATGAGTAATAAATGTTGGAGTGCTAGAGGACTAAATCGGTCCTCTTCTCCACTGTCCACACCAACAGGACACCCGCAGTGTTTGTAAATCTGAATCTGAATCCGAGTCAAAATCAAAAGGTTCTTATGGCGGAATGGTGTGGGTGGTGACTACTGTGACGTCACCAAATCCTCTCCCTTCTCATTCATGGAGTCAACTCGTCAAACGGATCGGAATCCAATCGGCTCGGCCAAACCTAAATAACCTAATGTCATCTACTCACAGACGCAGACGTCATCACAAAACGGTTACCGTCCAACCCTGTAATGGGACAATTCTCGATTGTCTGAGACAATTCTTGATTGTCTTACAATCGGGACACCTAGATGTCATCTAGGTTCTTAACAATGTAATGGGCTCAAGACGTCGTTGGACGATGGTTACCGTCCAACCGTGTAATGAGAATTCTTGATTGTCTTACAATCGGGACACCAATCAATCGTCATGAATATCATCTGTTCTTAAACAATCTCACGTGTTCATAGACGCGTCATCTTAATACGGTTACCGTCCAAAGTGTAATGAGACGATTCTTGATCGTTTTACAATCGGAACACCAATCAATCAATCGTCATGTTATATAAAATTTATTCTTAAACAATGCCACCTGCTCGTCTCATATTCTTACTCATGATTACAAAGTTAAAGTTGTACAAAGTTGTACAAAGTACATTGTTTTCTGAACTTACGGATTAATGGAATTTCAATTTAATTTCAGATTGAAATAGAAAATCTGATGGAAAATTTCAAGAGTTGACTGTAACATAAATGAAATCGCATCGACAAGACTAGAAGAATCGAAGAATACGAATTGTGAGTGTTGAAACTCCGACGGCGGAAATTGGAATATTGGGAAATAGTAGATGATTTCAAAAATAGACCTTTCTCTTCAATTATGAAAGCAGCGAAAGTGGAGCACAAATTCCCACATTTGGAAACATGACAGTCTACTGTATTTATTAGAAGGCAAGAGTAAACTGAAGGTGGATCAATATTTCTTGCTATTTGGTTCTTTATTTTTTACTTTTTCGATGCAAAAGTTTCACACAAACCAATTACAAACCTTCTCTTTAAGGTACACACTCATTTAGTGATGAAGGCCGATTAAGGCATTGATAATAATAATAGACTACATTGCCAGGAACTTATCGTAACTCGTAACCCCTATTTAAAGTACAATTTCAAGGCGAAGGAATTCGAAAATCTGGAAAGAACTGCGAGTAAAAGACACGGAGCTTGTACGATAGTATGGAAACTTTGAGTCCTTGGAAATCTTGGAAGGACATGATTAATGCGTAGTGAACATGGTCCCTATTTATATTTTATGACAATTCTGGAAACTTTAAGCCTCTGGAAAACTTCGCAAGGAAGGACAGATGATCAACAAAGACAAACATGGTCCCTGTTCTCGATCTGAAACTACTAAGTATCTGCAAATCTTGGAAGAACAGGTTTAAATAAAACATTGGCTTTAACAATTAACTTCAGCCAAGGCACACACATTTTCGTACTTCACTAAACCTAGTTAATAAGTAAGCTAGTAAGTTAATAATACTTATACTTTGTACCTCTCAATTGAAGGCACTGTAAAATTGAAGTACCCCTAATGTGCTGTAGAACTGCCCTGTAGAAAGGTGAAAAAGTCTCATAAAAAGTCATCGGTTATTATATTAGATATTGCTACAAACAAACAAGCGAAAACACAATACTTGATTGCACACAGAATTCTAATTCGATTCACATTTCAGAGTTTCAAAAAATGTAAAACAACAAACAGGTTACCCACAAGACTCGGAAAGAAAAGCGTAAGATATAATAATATCAGGAACTCCATTCCAGGCCGACACTTTCTTACCTTACAAATGTTACAAATAATAAACAAATATGAGAATTCTGGAAAATTCATTCGTGGTACACTGTACTGGCAATAACATAAATTCCAAGAAATAAAAAGCAAATGAACATTGAACATGGGGAATAAGTTATTAGCGAATATTATAATTCACTATTGTTGCTTGCACTCTGCAATTTCATCTGGTCTGGATTTTGTATATTTCAATGAAGAGGCCGAACCATCATTCGCATTAGCATTAGGGTCATTAGCAGATCTTGAAGTGATTGAGGTTTTGCCATTAGTGTGTCCTGGAGGTGAGAACTCTCGGGTCTCATGATTCCTGGTTACTTGGGCAGCTGATCGCTGCTCGGACTCAGCCAAAATATTCTTATACAGCCATTTCTCAGTGTCCGCATTTCCATTCGATTTTGTGCCCTCAGATGATGTTCTACTAGGAGGACTTGGAGAATTGTCGGATGAATTTCGACTCTTATCTAACTTTGGTTTCAAATCATGATCTGTAAAAAGTAGGAGGAAATATTAAAGTAAAGTCAGCATTGATTGTATGAAATATATCAGCTGGGTAGTGACGATTTGTAATTCGTGAACAGAAGAAATAGAGATTGAGATTGGTATAAGAAAAGTAGAAGGAACAGGAACACTTAGCTTGGTTATTGGTTTGTTTAAGTTGTTTAGTAGTTTCATCCACTTATTTTTGTTTCGTTTACTAAATTATTGGCTACTGGGTTGAAATTCTCTGTTTCTGTTAAGGTCACTACAGAGTTTTATGGTCTTTCGAAAATATGTCATGTCTCGGAACTTGGTATTCAGATATGGAATTAATGAACTCAAATGTTGGCAAAACCAGAACCGTTCACAAAATGAACTCAATACATTAACCCGATTCCTACAGTGAACTTTGAATGCAAGAATGAATGCTTTAGAAAACAATACCACAGTCTATAATTCTTAGCAGGGTTGGAAACTTTCTCTTCTCCCTTGTCGGTCGAAATAGACGATAAACCTTCATTTGACAAACAATGTGTGATATCTGAATTCTCCCATCGTACAACTAACGCCTAGAGTGCTTCAGTCGCCCCGGTGTTTCTTTATCACACAAATAAGAATTAAAATAATATGGCATCTATACCTGACTTCCTCTGCTGCTCCTGCGCGGCTTGAAGTTTGACCCTATATATTTTAATGTTTGCATCAGCCTCAGTCCTTTGTAGGTTTGAATGCTTTAAATCTTTCTTTGTATCTTGAAGCTCACGACGAATTGCCATATTTTGGCTTAGGAGATGATCTCGATCTTGCCTCAATAATTCAATCTCGTCGACTTGTGGAGATGCTACACCATCGCGATATAGAACTAACTTCTTCTTATACTCATTCCGCAGAGCTTCAAATCTATCCCGATACATTTCATACATCTGCATAGTCTCGGTCTTTAGTTGCTTAAGTTCATGAATAAAATCAGTTTGAGATTTCTGAATGAGTTGAAGCTGCGTTACAATGATTGCTGAACGACAATCTCCTCGTTCAATTTGGGATTGGAGTTCCACATTTTCGGAGGTAAGCCTTGCAACCCGCTCCCGTAACCTGTTCAGCTCTTCTTCGACTAAAAAGTTAATAAAACTTATAAAATTACGCCAGGAAAAATAAATTTGGTAGCGCCATTTTCTTAAACATACCTCTGACGCGACGTTCTTCCAACTCTGAAAATAGTGAATTCCCACGTTTACTGGGGTCAACAATTTCCTCATCAACCCTGTGCTGCAACATGATATTCTGTTGTAAAATCATAATTTCGTCTTGATGTTCCGCCTCAATTTCTCTCATTCTAGACTGGAGTTGTGAAATACACTGATCTTTTGACTCAATCTCCTCCCGAAGCTCGTTTAATACTTCTTTCTGTCTTTCTGAAAGCTGAGTGAGGTCGTGAACTCTTGATTGTTGTGCTTCCAGGATTTGACGAGTTGATTTTAGCTCAATATTAATTTGGTCATGAGTTATCTAGAATTCGTAAAAAGAGAACATTATTGCTTGCTGTTGCAATGACACAGTTATGGCCAACACGTCAGTACAAACTATCCAAGCAAGAATTTTAGAGTTAAATTACCCTTAAGGCTTCATACTGTTCTGTCCGACAATTACGGTCAACTTGAACGGTCTTGTAATGATCCAGTGTTCGTTGCAGCTGCTCCATTTGACCTTTTTGAACGTGTGTCGAATCCCGCAACTGGTGAATTTCTTCTGTCAGAGTCGCGTTCTGTTTTACAAACAAAATTAACCGATTTAAATTTTAAGAGTCTGTCGCTCTGTCAGGTTTAGGTTTCAGTAAATTATTATACGGAAAAACATTTTATTAAAAACGATCGAATTAATATGACAGTTGATATGATAATACGATAATTCCCTATTATCGCGAATATTATTCTACTCCACTAAAAATAGAAACTTGAAATATTTACGTCTGTACCATATTCCAAAAATTAAATTGACAACTATAAAATATAAAATGACAACCTTACCCTTTCAAGAAAATCCTTTTCTTTCAATCTCCACTCTGCTTTTAATCTTTCCTCGTGAGACTTGGCCTCAGCCACTTTGACTTGAACTTCATCCTTATGGTAGTCTACTTCAGTGGCGTGTTGTTGTTTCAGGGTCTCAATTTTCAAATGCAATCTGTGGTTTTTCTCTTTTAGTTCTTCCAATTCCTTCTCTACAGACATTGATTTGTTACAATTCATAATGACAAAATCAAGTATCCAATATCTGGCGGGGGGGAAAATGAACACTCATGAATCTTAATGTCAACACTGCTAATTACCAACCGCTGCACTGTAAAAATACAAAATATACAATAACTATTAATAAATTGAGTAAATTTATAAACTGATTTTCAATCGAACAGTTCAAGCACAATAATGCAGCACAGAGTAGTATTTCTGTGGGGTTCTTGTGGTGATAAATTTCATTTCAATTGAATTATTGTCTATTGTTATAATCATGTTTATCAGATTCTTATAAAAAATATCGAAGTTTTCTCGACGGCCACGTACAGCTCCCAATAACATGAGACAAAATTTGATCATCTCTTGCTCTACACCATTAACCCACGTTAAACCTATTTTATTAGTTAATCCCAATTTACGTTAAAATTAATTAGTGCCGTGATAAGAACAGACAAACAGAATGAAAATAATTTTCCTTTCCCCAATCCATGACCTTGTGTCATGTCCTTGTCAGTATTAGAAAGCAATAAAACCAAATGTGAAATGACAAGAGAAATACAAAATAGAACTACTGACAATACAACTTACAATTTTCCGTTGTTTCCTTGTTCCTTCCTCTACTTCTCAGCCTGATTTATTTATTTTGCCAGTTGTCATTTATCTTTCCTTGACTTCCACTTCTTGTACTTTTGACTCAAGTTGACTTGTTTCTTGACGTGCGTGGGCACACAAATGAATCCAAAATGATGTAAGAATAAGAGAAAAAAAAACCAAACGTAGCGTGTAGCGTATCGATGGTCTTCGTCGTCTTCGTCACCGTGTAGTTAGTTGAACGTTGTCGACCGTGACTAAGATTTACTGAAGAATGAACGGTACGGTAGGATGAGGATGACGACGGGTGACATTGTCCTTCCTTAACTTGCTTGCCTTTCCAATTGTTGCAATTGACGAGTTTTTACGACTATTACGTGAGTTTTTTCTACAATTTGTCTCCCACGATCTTTCCTTCCTTAAGTGTTTCTTCCAATAACGGTTTGTGTGATAAACTGAGTCAATCTCAAACTATTTCCGTCCTCAACCAACGAAGACGAGTAAAAAAAGTAAACGAGACGAAACGACGACTTTCCTACTGCAGATTTCAGATCCACAGTCATTTACGTAAACAACGAACAAACGGGAGATGCAGAAGTGAGAAAAAGGAGAGGGGAAAAAATAAACAGAAAGAAACGCGCGGTATAGCATAAAGGATTAGTCGCAGGAAATAATCACAGGTTCTGGGTTCGAATCGCAGGAAACAGGGCGATTCTGAATAGGACGCTTGACAGGAATAGATGGTGTGATGGTAGCACTTGCGAGCGACGCGACGCCGCGCCATCGCCAGAGTAGAGACGTTAATGTTGAAAGTTACTGCTAAAGTAGCTAAAGTCATTTAAACCTCTTCAGTTCAAATTAGCTTTGTTATTGGTACCACCAAGAAAATTTTCCAGGTTCTTTTGACCAAAAAATGAAAGTGTCATGTCTGAAACAAATATTCCGCATGGTGCCGTGGTCATCGCTGACGTTCGGGTCAACGGTGGTCACCATAACCAGAGTCTGACCAATTCTTGTTTCCTAGGCCTGAATAGATTCAACGATACCCCATCACCCCAGATAATTAAACCAAGGTCTTCCAGGACTGCCGTACAAGGAATTGCGAAGTAGTGTTACCGGACCTGATGGATGTTACCTTTCCGGTTTTCCTGTAGAACTGAACATTGCATTTGAACAGCTGTAGATTGAATGAAAGCGTTTAGTGGTTGAACTGATTTGAGATAATTTGACATGGCTGGAAAGACAATGCGAACTTCTTTAAATATATCCGAACAACATTGGTTTTCTCCGGGCGCCGAAGTGAGATTATGATTTCGATTCGAATTGTCAACAAATTTCTATTATTTTTGGATTCCGATTTGAATTCCGATTGCCCATCCTAATCGCCTGATGTGATACTGAAGAATTGGGGTGTCAAAAGGGTCAAATTTTACTTTTACTACACACGCTTGCACTTGGCGACCATTTTCAATAGAGTAACACCCAAGGAGTTTCTCATTTGCAATAATAAGGATTTCCGCACGGTCTTTGTCACAATGTAGAGATCGAGGACACACACACAAAAAGTGCTCCTTAGATCAGAGGTCAGAACCAACGGTAAATACAGCCTTATTTTTTAGAATCCCCTTGACCTCCTGAAGTTACTCGGCCATATTGGAACATGCTCTCTTAGAGGTAACCCTACCAGGCCAGAAGTCGAGGTCAAAACGTCAACCCATTATATATATATTTGGAATCTCCCTGGCATCCCCTTCAGACCGACATCTCACTCGGCCATATTGAAACATGTTCTCTAAGAGGTCACCCGACCAGGTCAGAGACCATAGGTCAGAACAACATCCGGTATAACCTGTAATCTGCGCAAGGGTCCCCTGAAAATGTTAAGGTATCATTCATGCAGTTTTGTCTAGTCTGTAACAGTCGGACAGGTCCACACACAAATGTTACGATAGGTCAGAGGTCAAATGTCAGATCAAATTCTGATATTGCCTATGCTCTGCGCAAGGGTCTCCTGAAAACTTTAAGGTATCAAAAACAAATTTGTAATGAATTTTAAGTTTAAGAGCTAATCCGTATACGAGCTCACAGTTTTGAACTTAGAATCAAACAAAATGCAGATAGTTTGCCATCTGAACGTAAGGGATTTTTTTTAGAAGCTACATTTTTCAGCCAAGAAACGCCGCCACGCGTACTGGATTATCTCTCGCGATAACTTTTTCGATTTTAGATGAGCACATAGTCAAAATTATGTAATATTTCCTCTCATTGGGTGTGGATCTATGTTAGGAATGGGATTATGAACAGGAAAAGTTTATCTTTGTAATCTAGGGTTTACTATAGCGAAGAGAAAACATATTCGCGGCTACCTCAATCACACTCGTCATTTCTCTTATCAAACTCCCAGACAAGTGTTCATTTTCGGATTTCCTCACACTTTTCTCTTCCTTTCCCTCGAAACTGAAGTAATACCCGCGTGTCGAGTGTACATTGCTATCGCAATCGCTTAGGAAATAGTAATAGCTGCGTTTTCACATACGGACATCCACAGACGGATTCGGATCCGGATCTCTCTCAGAGAGAGTCTCTCTCTTTTTGCTCTTCCTGATGTGAAAATGTTTGGAATATAAAATAGGAAAAGCTACACGGAAGGTTTTTTTTCGGGTCCAATTTCTCTTCGTCTTATTCATCGATGGTGGCCCCTGTGAAAAGATGTAGTAAGTCTAATAGTAAGTGGAAGGCGAGAAACGAGATCGATTTTCAGTTTTTCTTTTCGTGCTTCGTGTTAAAGAACCAAGTCATTCATTGTGATCCTCCTTCCCTGCCCCTCTCCGCCTCCACAAAATTTACTATGAGCTAACAATACACGCGGACCGCTCCAGAACCGTAACTACAAACTAAATGAGCCTTAGTTACTTGGCCAGGGCAGGGGATAAATATCAATTCTCACATTGACAAAGTTATTCCGAAAAACTATCTGATTCCACACTAAAGTTATCAACGATGTGAGTCTGCTAGAGATGTTACTCTGCAGGCCCCATTCAGCAAGATAATTAAACCAAGATATTTGGGAACCAAGTACCATACGAAAACCCAGCGGTACAAGGAACAGGAAAGTGTACCGACCAGGAATTGAACCCTGGACCTGGTGGGTTAAAGCCCGTCACTCACGACACCGTATCTCCAATCCCCAAATACTACATAACGCAGCGGACACGAAGAAAGATGAAAGCTGTTTACCAGAATCCAAATCTTCTTGCCATTACAAGAAGTCGTTATCATGGTGTCAATGCTAATAAATTGTCATTGTTTTGAATGTTTTGAATACAAAGTACTCCCCGTGGATGAAAGTAAGATTTATTAGCGATAAGTTGTTGCCACTACTCGGAAGTAATCCAACGCTAGTAGTTGCATTCGTATTCGATTTAAAGAAACGAGACCAGTAAATCAATCAGCCCGGCAACATATTCTGGCAATCAGGTATCATGGGGTTAGATTTGGGTTAACAAATCTACAGCAGGTAGAACTCTGCGGTATGGCACTGCATTTATTCCGATATCGCTTATGCAATCTGTCAGAGCTCATAAAACAGAGTTTCCGAGATAACCATTAAAGAAATATCGAATTATACATTCAAACTTCAGTAAAAATTTAATTTTCATCGTACGAATTATTGACTTTTGAATGGCTTTCAACGACCTGACAATTGTACATGAGTTGTTTTTGAATCCCCTTTTGAATTAGATGTTGGGTCGAGCAGAAATTGAAGTCGGGATCTCAAGGAATAAACCTGTGATCAATTATATTGGAACGTTCGTTCCCACCTACCGAAATAATTTTTAGCATCCGTGTCTTTGCGGCATGTGATTGCACTTACTTCGAAATCCCCACCCTTCAATCCAGACTAGACACACTTGTTAGAAATGAATGATAAGGGACCACTAGTGTTAAGGTGACATAGTTAGCAGTATTACATGCACCACACTACAAAGATTTGTCTTTTAACCATCATTAGGCATTCTCTTGGAACGGACTCTGCGACCCCATTAGAGCACTTCGCTGATTTATGAAAGCGAAAGTGGGAAAAACCCCTGAGTATGCGAGATAAAAACCTCACAGTATAGGAAAAGTCAAGAAGCTGAGATACACCAGCCCCGGGGAATCGAACCCCCTCCCAACTGGTAGCAGATGGGAACCTCTGATAAGAGTACTTATTGTTTGTCGTTAACTAAAGAACAGTTATGGTGTCCCGACAAGCAAACAAATTACGTCCCTGTCTTCTGTTGTCTCCCAGTGGAGAAAAATAGTCGCGGGTAGGAGATTCTGGTTAAGTTTTACTTTAGAAGAACGGTGGTGGTGCAGAATCCGTCACGTCTTCTCTGTGTTTGAGTCTTAATGGCGGGACTGCGCCAATCTTTCCCTATTACCCGATCTCGGCTTCATACCAGCCATGCCATGTGTACTTAGCAGCTCAACCCGTTCAACCAAAACCGGGACTTGTCATCCGAACTTCCTCAGTCTACACTTCAACTTGCACCCGAACACTTCTACTTTTCACGGCACGAACCGAGAAATCCGAGAAAGGCATACTACACATAATACCCGGGCATTTATTTCCTTCAAAGCAAAATACGAACAAAGAGAAACAACATAACCAAGCGGTCGACCGCAGAAAATTTTTGCGACACCACACTCCGAACAAAAACTTTTCACCATTATTTGTTGTCACTTTCTAATTACTTTACTTAATTAACGTGATACGTTTGGCTGGACATTTGTTGATTGCATTTACGGACATCATACGCTCTCCAAACCGCAGCACGTTCGCGTTCACACAAAGAAGCACTTTCGTCGGTGGTCAGCACAAGCCGGAATAACTGGTGAGTGAAATTTACCAAAATCTTCCCCAATTTTCTGAAATTTTCCGCCGGGTTTCATAAAAGCATATTAAGTTTTGGTCTGTTCGTGCATAATATTCCGGAAGACAATCTCACTTCCGAGGAAACTATTAAAATGAGCTTTAATTCAAATGCACATTTTGCCATTTGACATCGGGTATACCATTCGAAATCTGGCCGCTTTCATTATTTAGCCAAACATAAGTACCGATTCGGAATATAATATGAGAAAACCCAAACCCTTAAAATAAATACGACAACCATAGGAAAACTGAAATCCTGTTGGAATGTACATATATTTTCATTTTACGGCCATTTTCTGCAAACTCTTTCGGTTTTGGTATCGGTATAATAGAAATCGGAATAACATCTAAAAGTACGGTGGAATACTGCCATATTTTACTTCGTCAAGCTCAAAAATGTCATTTCATGTTTCTTCCAAAGTAAGATGCATGGTCACCTTTTAGACTATCGTCAGCAGTAGACTACGAATTTTTATGAATGCTCTAACATAACTTTAGACAGTATAAGCTATTCGGCACAGTTTTATTCAGATTTACGATCAGAATGATACGAATTCAAAAATCATGAATGGAATCGGTAATATCACATCAACCAAAGTGAAAACCTTAACACTTTACAAGGAATAAAATACATTACTGCTATTCAGTTTTCAGAATAAACTATAAACTGGTATCAATATTCACAGGCAATATTAAAGTATGCTTCGTATAGGAACGCGGATGAGGGAACATGAATTGTAGAAAATTCTCAGGCCATAAACTAAAACATGTAGTACATATTTGCGATGGGACCCTAGAGGATTTGATAATCTAGATTTGAGACATATCTGAATTTACATCCGAATCATGTTCCTTGTCAAACTACTGAATGTTCGTGTTTCATGACAGTCTACCAATTCAAGTTAAGTTAACCAATTCAAGAGTATCTCAGACTTCCACACTCCCCATAAAATTGACATGGAAGTATTTCACTTGAACTTCAAGCTAAGCAGAGAGTGGTCGGTGACACGCCAAACGATCTAATCATGTTCTATTCCAGACTTTCTGTCTTCCAGTGGTTCCAGTGTTCTCCATTATCTGTTGCCTCCACTCAAGTTTACTTTTACAATTTACTCGCCGTAACTCATCCAACCTCGTTTGTTTTGTCACACAAGTCAATTACGTACTCCTTAACTATCCTAATGTAATGTAATGTCTAGACCGAATTACCCCCTGAAAATAGTTGTCCTTCTGGGAGTCACAGCCTGTAGGTAAAATCCAATTTCTACACGGAAATGGAAGTACAGGGCGGTTTATAGTATTTTTACCCTCTTAAAATTGAGCCAGAGAAATTGGAGTAACGTCTTTTTTTTTAAATAATTTCAATACTAGTAGGCCTAGTGAGCCGTCGCGTCACACAGTAAAATCAAAACGGACTGTTATGCCTTTAATATGACATGTCTCGTTAATCCAGCCAATTTTTGGTTTCCATATTGGGCGAGACCAGAGAACAGTCATTCGGGGATAACACTATGTATTTGTGGCGACCTAGCGTAGAAGAATGGAAAATTTCTGCAAATTCTTCTACAAATGGGAAGGGAATCCATTAAATTATTTTCGTAATTTGGTGAAAGTTGACTTTCACCTTGTTTTCACTTTCTTACTCCCATGTTATTTGAGATTCTCTGGAAAATCATTTAATGTTTCGACTGGACAGATTCAGACGAAAATCGGGTGAATTCTTCAATTTCTATGTATCTCAAGAGAATACTATTGTTTATTATCACTATATCGAACCAATTCCCTCGGATTTACCTAATTGGTAAAAGAAGAGACCAGACGCCGAATTTTGATTCTTACTATAAGCTCATTGGACTTATAAGTGAAAATTCTGGTAAGATCTTCAACTTGATTGAGCGCACCCGCATTATGTCAACGGCCAAAACGTTATGAACCACCCTGTTAACTAGTTTTCAGTGGTTTGGGGTCGATGAGTGATGATGATAGTACAGGAGGAGTCGGAGTGGGAGCTGGAATGGCTATAAAATCGGCAGAAGTACGTCGTAGTGATTAGGAGTGGTCAAAAGAGTTATTGCGGCTGTAAATCGGGGATTTATCACTCTTAGTGAACGAGACCCAAGGGAGTCTTTCCGCTCCATCCCATTCTATGCACATTAGACAATTACAAAGCACTTAAATTATTAGGACTCTAACACACCACCATTGGCTATCATTGGACATGAACATAGATGGAACTTGGATGAGTGGATCGGCAATCAATTTCGGCTTAACGTCCAAACAATTATCAAGTGAAGATCGACAAGGCTGTTGATTTTTTGCCGACATAAATGTATCCAAGCATGTCCAGAAGCCTATACCAACGATAAGAGTGGACAGAATTTTCGAATGGATGCTTTTGTCCAAATTGACGATGCTCAAACGGTTTTTTGTTCTTGAGCATATCTTAAATCGTTTATCAAATCCACCGAATACATGTTCCACGTTGTTTTACAAATGTTACGTCTTGATTTGAAACTACTAAAAAATATTTGAACATTTTAGTTCGATTTTCCTTCTTTCCAGTAGTAAAACGCCTTAACATCGATCCTAAGGCGATTCTGTAAGTTTTCTATCTGTCTGATCGATCTGTAGATCTCTTCTGGTCACTTTGAGTTTGTCAAGCTAATGCTGACAAACTACTGTTTTCGAGTCTCCACTTTGGACACCCGAGTTTGATGCATGCCCAGGGCGTTTTGCACATCACTTTTGTTTACAATGTAATTCCCGGACAAATACGTACATACATACAATACCAGAGTAGAGTATTCTGCGTCGATAGATTTCTTGGTCTAAGATACAACCAAACCGAACGGTCGTTCCCGTAACTCTCAAATTTCATGGAGCAAACGACAAAATGACTACCGGAAGAACAATTTTCAAGATGGAGCGGTGTAGGATGAGAATTGAACACGTGACCATACAATTAGTTTCGTCAATATTGACTAATATATCAGTTACACCTTCCACCAGGATTAAATTACTAATGGGCCTACCAAAATGCGGCATTTAACTCAAAAGCAGTTTATGCACTTCTGTACTAGATACAAAAAGTAGCATCGAGCGGCCAGTTATGTCTGGCTTCAAATTATTTGGATTTCAGACGATTACGTTTAATGTTATCACTTGGATTTTGAAATCCGAAAATATATATTTATTTGCTCTGAAATCAAGAATGAAACGCCGGCAGGCAGACCTTAAAGTATCGAGTTTCTATATAATAGCCCTTTCTGTTCTGCAATCCGCGAGTAAAGGACTAATCCTCTGACAAGGGTTACGATAACAAATGCCTGAAATAATTTTCCTTCAATTCTCGGTATTAGCGTTAGAAGTATAAACAAGGACGGGAAACGTATCGAGTTTCTGTTAATCCTTTCTATTTCGACTTTAAGGCTTCAGAGTAGGCTATTTGTGTTAGAATTAGGAATTAAAGCCAAGAGAATGTATCAAGCGTCTATGGCTTACCCTTTAAATCTTACGATAATGTGTTGAGGTTAGTTAAAGTTACTGTTGTATTAATTTAAATCTCTTCAGTTCAAATTCGCGCTTTATTAGCTTTGCTAATTCTTCGCTCTAAGGACTGAATTGATATTGACGATTCTCTAGGGAAGTTACTCTAGAGGCCCCGTTGACTCAGAAAATTAGGCCAAGATCTCTGAGGGCCAAGAACCGTTCGAACACCAAGCCGTACAAAAAATGGAAGTGGAGGCAGAAAAAACTACCAGTAAAAAACTAGATACAAGTTATTCCATTGTATTCCTGCCAAACTAATGGATTTTTAAAGTTATTTAAACATAAATGTTACCACCTGATAAAGTTATGGTTCGTTCAAAATTGAACAGCTGGGGCCCAGAGGTCGTCGACTGAGTGGTAAGATGCTTCGTTCAATTAAGATGGATTACCGCCACTTTCTACTATAAGGTCTCTTCGATGTCGGCGTACGAACCGCAACCACTTCTGGGGTAAACGACATGACAAAATCCGGTTAATTAACAATCAGTTCTTACTTGGTCTAATTATTATTTTAATTTGGGTTAGGGGAACGATAATTTAATGTAGAGGCACGATTCTAGGAGTTCATTGCACTCAGGCTGATTAGCGTACTAACTCTTCTTACATTTCCCTTCGGCATTGAATACCATGCATCTTTCAATTTAATTTGTTTTAATGGACTAGGGGGTGTCTTATAACTGTAGAACCATTTCACACTGTGGTAGTGCTTAAGAGAACCTCCTAAAGATTAGTCTTCTAGAAGGATTTTACTATCTCTCCCTGTCTCTCAAACTTTAATTCTATGACGTGGAAGTCACAATAATAAAGGAAACTTAGTCCTGCTAGTCTTGTATAGGAAGTCGACTAAGGAAGTAGACCCGACCAGTGATTTCCGAGTCCAAACAGGGTCTCAAATGTCCACCGCTTTCTCAAAATTTTTATATTTATAACAACTGTATTAGTTTATGACGTCAGGGTTCAAGATATCAGTTCGTCGGAATCGTGGTAAAAGAAAACGTCTACTATTTTTAGACGTTGAGGTTTTGATTCCCTTGGGCTGATAACGTCGGCGGTTGATTCAAGGAGGAATTCTTCCACAATTTCCCATTAATACTAGGGGTACCTTCCCTAGACCAAATGGAAAGTAACCCAATCTGTACGAAGAGGATGCGACGACGGTTGAGTTTGGCTTATTTTGGTGAATTTTAATTAATTTGCGCAACTTTTTACTAACATGTCCAGGGATGGAAATCGGAATCGGAATCGTAATTCGAATTCAAAGAAAATTGGTGTTTTGGTCAGAATCGGAATCGGAATTTGAATTGGAATCTAAATTTTTAAAACGTAGGGATTCGAATTCTAATTGAAATCGGAATTTTTGAATACATTCGAATTCAAAATCGAAAAAAAATAGTTATTCGAAATGAGAATTTTGAACCCATTACTCCATTACAACGTTCGACTCAACAGTATAAGTTCCCTATTGCCAATCTTAGAGCCACCCAGTCACACTTCTTAGACTTACGAACTTAGACTCAACAGTCTCGAACTTAGACTGTTGAGTCGAACGTTGTAATGGAGTAATTGGTAATGGGTTCAAAATTCTCATTTCAAAACAAGTCCTCCATTGAAAACCATCAACATTTTCAATAGTTATTCGAATTAAAAAATCGGAATCGGAATTCGAAATAATCTTTCGAATTTCCATCCCTGAACATGTCGGACTGTAAGCCAAATTTATCAACAACAAAAATATGTCCATCATTTTACCAAGAGACGCGTACATATTTGCAACCCTGTCTGTATCTCTACTATACATTTTCGACTAGACAGAAATAAACAGAACAAGAATAAAGGAAGAGAGGATACGACATTGTACATTGTGCACGAGTTGTTCATCTCATGTTTCTCTCTTAAACTCATTTTCGTGCATCCAACCGAATAGTGATACGATCCAGTCTTCCAGATAATCCCTTTTGATGGACACCGGCTTAAGTGTCTCTCCCTGCCCTGGATTACCTTTCTCAAATACCTAACTTCGTTTTGACGTTAACGCTAAGATGAGGAAACTGACTATGAAAGAGAGTAGGTCTCCGTCTGGACATTCCATTCCAGGAGTTAATTACAATTTGAGAGCTCTGGACTCATTAAAAAATACCATCTCACTTTACTTCCTGGAAAAAACGGTTTCGTCTTGTCTCGTGTCGTCGTCTTCATCTTCCTCGCGTCGCCTTCCTTGTATTGATTTTAGATTCACCACTCTGTTCAGCCACTCCGAGTCTTTTACCTGGACATTTTTAGGTTTTGTGTTCAGTTTCTTTAAAATCCTTACCAACTGCAGAAACCGATCTTGAGGTCCAAAGTTACTCAAATTTTGAATAATCTTGTCATTTATAATTTTAATTTTACACAGACACGGATAAAAGAAGAAGCATGACGCCATTACTGCTATTTAAGGAACGGTTCTACAATACTCGTGGGTATTCCAATGTCTCCTCCTCATTAGTACGACATACTTTCATGAATAATTTCTGGTAGTTCGTCAGGTTTTCTTATACGCTCATCAGCACCCACTTCAACTTTGTTGTAAAAGTACAAGTTGAGTGCAAATGAGCCAAACTTTTATTCTTAATGACTGAAGTGAAGTGCTCTGAAAGAATTAGAGCACCTGCTCCTTTCTTCGAGTATAAATTATAAACTTAATGACATACGACACTCTGAATAGATGGTCTGATGCTAATGGGCCATAAATGACAGTCCCACTGTGAAGACGGTAGCGGGTACAAGTTTCGATTCCGATGAGTTGGTTTTGGTTCGGTTCCACTACGTAATTCTAAAGAAAATAACATTTGCTTTTGCCGATCGGATAAGGGAGAAGTAGTTCGTGGTTTTCGAATAAATGTATGGATTTGTGGGGCATATGATCATATTATACATACAGGGTGACTCATAACATTGGCAGTGCACTAGCGCCAGTGTCCAGCAGCAGCAATCTTACAGAAACTTTTAGCCAGATATAAGGAGTTCTGAGCTAAATAGGAGGTGCTGCATACTTTCGGAACACCTCTCGAAAAATGTGAACCGAGACAATCCACAGAATTCAAACATTTCGAGCTTCACAACAGATGATTTCAATCGGAGCATTCCTGGAGTCTCACTTTTTTCGAGAGGTGTTCCAATCTTGCTCTGATACACCGTTCATAATCTTAAAACCAGCTATGAGCTTTCGACAAAAGTGCATCCTTGCATAATAGATTTTAGCGAATAGAAAAGAAACTGATCACTGCATGCCCTAGACAGGTTCGATGCTCTAAATTGAGATGCGGGCGTACAAGTGATGAACTACCCTGAACTCTGTAGATTTTTGGATAGACATACATTACCACTTAGAACTTAAATTTGGGGATTTGACATGGGAAGAAAAAGTAACCTAATAACATGTATGTACATGGAGATCTATAATATGCTTCTGGTTCTGCCACACATATGGATTCATGTGATAAGAAAGAAAAGAGGCTTGGAGGACCCACTCTACTTTTACACTACCCGGGTAGTCGGGTTAGCACTCTTGAATAATTTATAAATGATCTGACATACCAGCCACAGCCGCCATGAGAAAGACTGTGCTAAAAGCTTGTCATTCTCACGAGTAGAATTAACGAACCACATTTTATGTATAATAAATCCGAAATATGATACATATTATGAGTTTAACCTGACAGGGAACACGGGACGTACCGTGCGTATGTATGACCGTGCCGTATCCGCCAATCATTGGCTTGGTAGGAAAGCCCGTAAATTTTAGGGACAGGGCGCCGTAACTGTTAGTATTTGGAATTATTAGGTGGGAAATGTTTATTTCCCATGGCCTTTACTCATACTGTGTACTGCGTACCGCTAGCATATCGGGGGATTAAAAGATTCTTGTGCCTAGCGTGAAACATCACACATTCTTGCAAACTTTCGAGGAACGTTTCGATCCACGTGCATTTTTGACACTGTGAAACTCTCAGGGTATATAGAAATACTAGAAAGCTCATGGTACGAAAACGAACCAGGTGGATCAATCTAGACAAGCAAAAGAGAAGAGACGCTCATTTTCTATTTCCTGCAATGACCGAGGTACAGTGAGAGGAAGGACAGTGTGACGGAGAGGTAGAATCCTTCGGTTATTTAT
Organism: Protaphorura quadriocellata; assembly: GCA_034698945.1. NCBI lineage: Eukaryota > Metazoa > Arthropoda > Collembola > Poduromorpha > Onychiuridae > Protaphorura > Protaphorura quadriocellata. The sequence continues at coordinate 19,102 of JAQGCA010000171.1, read as the reverse complement.
TTTATATGTAAAATATTAAAGTGTTACATTAATTGACATTCGACCTAAACTTCCTGGCGAGTGGGTTAGCTTTCCATTTAGCCTAGTGAAGGTAACCGCAGAAGTATTGGGAGAAAATTGCAAAACACGTGTGCTCAAAATAAAAGTCAAGGAATTGCCTGGTTGAGGGATTAAACCATCGACACGATAACTGCCAATTACATACAACTACAACGGACTGACAGATTATTTGCTTGAATTTTAAGTATCCTGCCTGTTTAGAATTGAAAGCCGTTTGTAAAGAACAGTCACAGTGTCTCGCTGGCATAAGCTATCGTCTCCCATCTGTTTCATCTCAATCTGCGTAAAACGAAAAGTACTAACGTTCGTTGAAATGGCCAAGGGCTTCTTTGTTTCTGCATGATTTCATAAAAAAATATTTAGACTTTCCTTTTTTGGATTTTCATTTCAGCTATTCAGCTTTAATATATGAGCAGAGTAAACCCTTTGAGCGAAACTGATTTTACAAAATGTGTCTTATTTGGTCTATGGAACGGAATCATAATATTTACTAAGGAATTTCACTTAACTTTCACCAGTCGACTCGACTCGTCTGTTTCTCTGCAGAGGAAGGATTCTGGATGTTTAATTTGACTTCTTGAGCTCAAGCTCAACTCGCTTGCTGACACTTGAATTATTAGTTGAATTCACATTGGAATGGAATAGTTCATGTGAAATTAAGCTTACTTTTCTGCCTTTCACTCATCAGCTAATTAAAATGTTTACATATGTACATGTACATGTACAAGGGATAAGCGCTTATGCATTTAGTACACACTAAAATTAATTAACCTTTCTACGCCTATCCAGCCTTGAATTCATTGAATCTTCTTCTCTTCAATCTGAGGTACCCAAGAAAAACCTGGTAAGCAAATTCAAAAGCTGCATTTTCGTTAACAGTTCCTTGGAATTTTAAGGATGTCCTAAACAAAAAACAATATGGAGATTTATCCTGTTTTCTTGACTTGAGAACTTCAACTATCCTGACCCTCCTGCTTTTTCAATCAAAATTGTCATCGAAATGAACAAATCCCACTTTTGCCCACAACATAGGATTTGTAGAAGTGAACACGATTACTGGAATTTCTACCTTTGTTTTTCTGAAACTTGAGAATTCGAAATCCAAGGTAGGATTTTGATTACGGCTGTTCCAAGGTAGTCCAGAGCTTCTTTTCATATCAAACTTGAACAAATGGGCTGCCTCTGAAATTGATAACACTTGACTCACAAGCAGGGAAATTTCAGAATCCCAAAATGTGTTGAAGTGGAAAATTATACATGGAACTGTAACCTCTTTAAAGGATAGGTTTTGTTTGCTCTCATCATCCTAAGTATTCTCAAGTTTCATTAGTCGTGTAAAATTTCAATACCTTTCTACGTATCCATTCGAACGTCCCGAACACGAATTACTTTTTTTAAAAGGAGAAAATTATGCCAAGGCACTCGGAAGCCCTTGTGGAGGAAGGTTTTTGAATAAATTTTGACATGAGAACTTAAAAACCATACACACATACTAAAATATTAATAAAATAGCAACACAACACAAAGTCAATGAAAATGGGGAAAGCTTCAGCTCCGCAGGCAGGAACTCAAGGAAACCATTTTTCAGTTGGAGTTCATGCATGAAAATTTTAATTAAATAAGTGCCTCAGATGACTCTGCTCCTTCCAAACATAATAACTTCTCATCTCTCTCCGAAAACCCTAACTCAAAAGAAAGTTTATAAGAGCGTCGAATGATTAATGATTTTTCGTAGAACATGTACTTGCAAGGAAACTACTCTTTATGTAAAACTCAGCCTACATGTAGAAATAATACTCATTTCAATGTCCTATTCATCTGAAACGATGAATCCTAATAGGAAGTGAACACCTCTCAAGAAAAGTAAAGGAAGGAGATTCATTTTTGTGTTATTACCTGTGGTGAAGTCAAATTTTAATTCTTTGCATCGACTGCGCTACCAGTATTTCACTAAGAACCGAATTTCCAAAATTTAGATCAATTCGTCCATCCTGAGAGAAGTTATGATGTCCGGGATATCCATAGGGTGAAAGTGTCTTCGTTCAATTCTTTGGATAGGTGTTCAGTTCCTGTTCGACACTTCACAACGATATTTCGTTGGCATACAGAATTATTTTCTGGTCCTTATCATTACTACATCTGCACTTACAGATTGGTACTTCGACGATGAACTGGAGATCAAGGATCCATGTATTTAATTGACATGGCCAAAGGCCGAATAAAATATGTACACCCTTAAAATTTTTGTTGGGGATTTCAGTCTAAAAATTGTACAAGGGTGGGATTGGAATATTTCAGAAATTTCAATAAATGAAGGCAAATTTTATCACTTGGCAAACCTGCAATGCTACTGCTCATGTTGTTGTAAGAACCCGGGTTGTGTTTGGATTGTACTTGAAAAGTGGTTTCCTTGTTAAGAATACCCGGGTTGCACATCCTAACCTCGTGTCTGGGGTATTCAAGTATATTCAGATGCTCTCACATATGAACATGCATTTTTAAAATAAATTATCCACTCATCCTTTTAAATTAATACTGGGTGTCCAATTCTTGAAAGTTAGTGGATGGTTTTAAGTTCTAGGCTGGGATTAAAACTGTGTGATGGAATTATGTAGCGTAGTGCACGTTTGGTGTGACTATATTTCCTAATAATTTGTCGAATTTAAACAGCTGTTGAATTGACTGGGCAATTGTGCAAGTTTAGCCTTTGTCTGGTCATTTCAATAGACAGTTGTCGAAACGTCCAGTCAATTCAGAAAAATTATCACCTATATACTCGGTCGTGTGGAAGGAAACAAATGGGTGAGACATATCTATCGTCACATCTAACTAGATTATAGATTTTTGACGAAAGTATCTCAGTCGAAATGAATATATCAAATTTTCTTCTGGAAGCTTCGACTTGAAATGAAATATCATTCAATAAAATTTGAACTTATGTGAATTCTGTATATTTGGTATTTCTTGTACTATGCTTAACGTACATTTGAATCGGTGAACCATCCATAAAGAAATGAGAAAGAAAGTGAATAAAACTGGAAAAATCGAAACTCCTGAATGAAACTGAGTCGAGGAATTGAACAAAGGGTTGTTTGATATTAAGGATGCTCAGGTTCAAAGAGATTTGTCATGGGCCTTTTGTACACTAGAGATGAGGTCGTCTCGTCATTGCGGTCGTTTCTCTCGATTTGAGTAATTCATGGATTCTTGAGGCTTTGCGGTTGCGGTACTTCCAAGCTCTTCTTTCAAGTATACGTGTAGTAAGATTCATCATTTCCACAACGTTAGGTTTCGAATCAAAACATTCTTGACAAGGTAAGTTTAGCAGGTGATATTCGTATTCTGTGAGCTATTCAATCAACCTGGCATGTCCACATTTATGTAACTGTAATTTCATGTCAAGAATACCCCAGTACCTTCCCTTGTCAGGTTGTATGTGAAGACAAACAATAAAGACGTTATCAGAATTCGGCCAAGGCACACTACTTTTGGAGCCATCTTACGTACAATTGCTCTGCGAGTTCAAAAAAAAGTCGAAAATCGAATACTCGGGTGCAGTCAGGTCAAAAAGAAGGAATCCTTTGAATTAGAAACAAACAAACAAACAAAATAGGAACACATGAGGAACACATACTCTTGACTTATCTATCCTGAGTTATTCAATGACAGTCAGATATTACATATTTTTTTTTCTTCAAATTATGGCTTATCGTCCATTCCTACGACGGTCCGAGCGTGGAACCTACCCAAGACATTTAAATGTCTGGCCCAAAAAGCATTCACGGAGTGGTAAAGTCCTTTATTTACAAACCGTCCGTTTCCTCTAAGACAACAGTCGTACTACACAGTTTGGTTTGAACCTTGAAATTCCTCTGTAGTTTTCGTTGGAAGGAAATTATTGTTCATTGTAAACAAAACAACGACATTGTTTTTGGTTGTCTTTGTCGTAGAAGCCAAGCCAAAGCATCCAGTGGAACCTCCAAGGATTCGGGACATGACGAAAAAAGGGATCGATTTCCAGTGGATCTGGACTTCCAGTGCGTGGTGCGGTGTAGAGTAGAATTGAGATACCCATACGGCTCATACTCCTGAAAATGATTCCCGTCGGGTTTTCACCCGGTTTGGTCCAGTCTGAAATGTTTGACGGTGCACGGTGAATGCGGATGTGACATGGGGGGTATTGAACGGCTCGCGAATTCTGATGTCAAATTCTGTGCACCGTCGAATCTATGTAGGGATTTCCTTTTAGGCCCAGATTCGATTGAGTCCGAAGTGAATGCAATGAATGTGACAAACCAATGCTAGTTGGTAGCAATAAGTCGATATTCTAGGTATGCACGCGCTTTCAACTCTAGGCTGCGTCTTTTACAGTGCAGCAACGGTTCTAGAATTTTTTTTTACTTGGGCCACTGTCAAATCGGATATCCTTGTATCCACTATTGCAAAATCGCTAGGATCGCGAAGCGCGCGAGCTCAAAAATCGTATTTACGACTTTAGTTTAAATAATACGGCCCTTGACTCGTAGAATCGAAAGACGGCAATGTGCAGCCTGTTGGATTTGCCTTCATTTTTGATATGTCATAGCCATTGACCTCCTGAACAACTTTTGTGAAAGTCATATCCCGAGAAATTCGACAGTTTTGTCACTAGAAAGAAATGCAAGGGCCAAATACACTGTGACGTCATGAATGCGTCACGAATTGGCCTCATATATTGCAGTATACTGTCTTTTCAGGATGGTTAGAATTCTGGTGGTATAACCTTTACAAAAGTTGTTCAGGAGGTCACGGGCTAAAACATAAAAAATGAAGCCAATTCCAACGGCCTATTCCGGACCGTAAGGTCAAGGTCTGTGCGGTATTCTTTCAATAAGAGAACTAGAAAGTTATTCCGTATTTTGTTAATCAGTAACTGTACCACTTGCGTGTGAACCATTTGCGCGACTCACTATCAAACCTTGTACATAACGACCACCTGACTCATACGACCACTATTTTTATTTCCCAAGTCTGATAGTCTGGGAAGACCAGTGTTCACTGTATTTAAGCTTTTTGCTTAACGGGTTGGCCCACTAATAGAGAAACTGGAACTAGATCTTGAAAGAGATCTGGCAGGAGCTTTTAGTAGCAAAGCGAAAGTGGTGTTGAGGCGGGTAATAAAAGGTAGGACTTGGACGTGGACCCGGGTAGTAGTGGAGTGACTGAATTACCCGGGTAGTCAAGTCTGAGTCAACAGGAGCGTCCTGCATGCTGAGTAGAGCGGGCTGTCAGGTTGTCATCTCAATTCACAGGGGTAGTTTTGATGATTTGATTAGCGACGAAACTAAAGCACTCTGGGATTGTAAAGCAAACCAACCGAAGGGCCTCTGCAGAGTACAAGTACAAGTCAGTCCGTTTGTTAATAATAAATGCCCAGACTTTCTCCTTTCACAAGATTTGAGCATAGTGATGTGCCCCAGTGTGATTTGTCCTAATGGATGGAGGACGCGGAAAGTGCAAACGTTTAGAGAAATCATGCCAAGAGTCACAGACACCAGATATATATTACGTGGTCCGCTAAAAGGTAATTATTATCACCATCTCTTTTCAGAGAGGTCATTACTCTCTCAAACTATGGGAAGCCGAAATTGTTCCAGTTTTTCGGAAAAGCCGTCAAATTCATTCATCATTCTTGGCTGTTTGTCATTAATTAAAATCGGCCAAATATTGGAAGGCATTTATCTAGCGAAACAGTTGGTTCAGACAGAAAAATTGCATCGCAAATGTTTTGACGAATAAATAGAAATGATTAATTGAATAAATCCAATCACGGACAAATTATGCTAAATGTTGTCCATCCAAAAACAATAGGCACCTCTGACGTCACAAAAATAACAAGTTGTTGTCGTTGACATTTCTGTTGGTTGAACTCGGGGTGTTGCAAAAATTATACAATCCAACCCATCGAGTGACCACTAACCAAACAACTATAAAATACAACACCTTATCTACAATTTCTTTCCAAATTCGCATGACAACGATATGAGCGTCGATTTGTCGGTGACGTCAGAGGTGCCTATTGTTTTTGGACGGACATTAATTCATAGACTAGTGATAAAAGCTGCACCGTGAGATGAGACTTCCTCAATTCTTTTTACTCTACGCTACTGCACTTTTCGAAATCATGTAGCCTGAAATATGCAATATGATCTGCTTCAAAAATACGACAATGACTTAATTTGGCAACAGCTAAAGCTTGCCGTGGAATTATAGATCACTTGCGGTGTATGGAAAACAAGCTTCCAACGCAGCACAGAATTTGATAGCAAGATTCACATTGCTCAGAGATTCTATTTCTCTGACCTGAAAGTTTTCTGTCTAAGCAAGAAGTTGCAAGAATTGATGTACAATACTTAGCGTAGGAAATATTTGGCAATGAAATTGCAAAGTACAGTCTTTCCAAATACTACAATTTATTGGGTACATTAAGAAGATTTATTTAGTATAAATCTCTGGACAATATTGCTGTTCTTTGATACTAGAAATATCCAAGAAGAATGCCGCCAGCCTTTCATGATGTCAATATTCAAAAAATTAGAAGATCATATGACATAATACATACTGTGGGTCATCCACATGTAATAGTTAGCAAGAAGTCGACCGCAATGCGCCTAGTGGTGGCTAAGTTGCATAGTCGGCCTGGTTTACAATGCTTGACAATACCTTATTGTTCCCCTAGACCTCCTCCTTAATACATACATAAGAAGTAAACGTATATGCCTTAAGCGGTGATTACATACGATATCTGGTTTGTACATAAATGGTTGTGCAAAGTGTTGCTGGAGTAAGTTTACGAAAGGCCATTGACTTCTACTGCATCTCATTTGCAGTTGATCTGTAAATTAGTGTCCGGCACTACTCTACAGTCGTTTCAGGATTATTACAGACAGGTGTCACATTAAATGCCCCACTTCGTGCGAAAATTTCATGTGGCTGACGATCTGCAATATCATCTGAAATCTTTTCGTGGAATCAAATATAAAAGGACCGTTGACCTCTCAAGTTATTCCATATCAGCGCAGATCGCTTACTTATATGGAACTCCCGCTCAAAACATCCGAAAGGCAGAGAAAATAGGAGTACTATCACTGGAGACCAAAGACCATAGCTAAATGTAGGAACTCGAGCGTTGACCAACGACGCCAAAATGAAAGCCATTGTGCCTGTTGGCACTCTCTCGACTTATTATGACATGACATGGCATGGCATGGTCGGACTCAGACATTTGGAGTCCAGGGTTTGACACTTACATCACTATTGTGCGTTTAGTGTGTCCAAACTGACGTCCCAAATTTCCGTTCCATCTCTTGACTGACCTCGGTTGCATGGTTATCTCATGCCACCGCACCCATTGTATACCTCATCAACTATTTCCTCGATAATAAAGCCTAGTTATTATCATCATCAGACTCACTCTCACGCTATATTGCTCAGAATAGGAAAATGGTCACAGAATAGTTCGTAAAAGCTTAACGATTTATTCTTCGTCGTCCTCTGCTAAATTAGTGTCCAATAGAGATGGGAATCTACGCACTGGCAGCGACTGCGACAGAAAATAAATCTGTAGTTCCAGACGTTGCACTTTGCACACCATCGCTGTCTAAACGCACGGGTGTTGCTTTCTGGACATTCGTCTGACTAAATGTATTGTAGATAAACCACTGCCAAAAGGTCAAAACCTTGAGTTTTGGCCAACAATCCCGTACGAATTTTCCTGTTCGCAATAGAATCTCAATCGAGCAGCTTCTGGTGGGATCTTAAAAATTCAGAGTTAAAAAATAATATGCCGACCAGAGAATTATTCGTACTTTACATTACAATTGTAGAGAACGTAGTAGAAATTAAATAGCTCGAATTAGGCGTCATGTCTCCAAGTATATTCTTTAGAAAAATAAAATATTATTCAAGAATACAGAAATTATTGTCATTCCCAAGGATTCCAAACATCTTTTTTAGTAATAATTGTTGGGAATTTAGTAATGATGGACTGATGACTGGATACATGTGGAAATCCTCTCAATTCTAAGTTCCTGCGACATACCAACACATTTTTTTAGAAAAGCCCTGGTACTTTTAACGTTCGATTTCTTTCCACCCAATTTGGCTTTCACTTTGAACCCATCAGAAGAGTACTCACGCATTCACACGGACACACGCAACCCATACAAACAGTCCATTTGAGTGATGCAAATCAAATCCCATCACGCAATGACGCAATGCGATTTTATTGAAGGACGTAATCAATCAATTCAATTAGAATCCGATGAGGATATAGGCAGGGACATTTATGATTAATTGACTCGAAATTTTGTACCACGTTTTCGATGACGAAACGAGGAATCAAAAATTCTTCACAAAAATGTCCATCTGAAAATAATTTGTGAAATTCAGGAAGAGAGAAGGCGACAAGATCAGCCTAACTTCCAGTAGCTTAACCTCTCATAAATTACCGCACGTTTATTTCTCAACCCAAGGCACGCAGAAATATTTTTGCAATATAAAAATTCGTGTGATGCAAATATATCTGTTGTATATGGTGTTAGAAAATACACAGTTGGGTCTAGTACGTAGGAAAATTAGGTTTTGATCGATTAGATTTAAATATTATTTTTACCACAATTACACATCCGCTGATAGATGTAGCCTTCGAAAAATTCGTTGACTTCGTTAAGGCTTGAATCGTAGCCAAAATTTGTACAATTGACCCGAAAGATTGATGATTGATCAGCAAAATAGTAAAGATAATATCAGAAAGTTATTCCAAAAACTTCTGAAACTAAAAGTCGTGACGAACATGTTCATCTCCTTGAGAAATATGGCAAGGACAATATTATGCAATATGTCTGATAACGTACTCCAGCCGTTATTTGATGCATTGTCATGGGATATAGGATATACTGTAAGCTCATTTCCTATTGGAGTTTTATCCTGTAGGATTTAGATTGGCTCTGATCCTATCTCATTTCTCCTAAAGAAATCCCAACTACGTGTGAAACTTGAGGATTCTTAGGATATCTCAGTTTGTCCAATCTGAACAAAAAATACATAAAACTCAATCATTTTGATATGGGAACAGAGGAGTCTCAAAAAAGGAGTGAGCCAAACCAATTTCCCCTTCAAGATTGCTTTACTTTTAATCATGGAGAATATTATCCACGTGCACATACGTTTGCAGTTTGCACACACAATTTTCTTTTTACACAATTAATTTCCTGGAAGATTTCATTTTCATCTGTACAGACTACAGACTCAAGAGTCGTCTCACTGCCAAAAGAAATTAAGAAAGTGTGATAATGTGAATGCGATAGAGAGAACTGAAAGTGACTTGACTGGGTTTGAGCCAAAGTCTACTTCACTTTCATCCATGGACTAATGTAGTATTTCCTCCTGCCAATTTACCTGTCAACATTAATTACCGTCTTCTAACTCTCTTATCTTAAGCCAAAATTCTTCCTAATGATAAGTCCTTTTTGTAAATGGATGGGAGAGAATAATCGAAATTCTCAAAGCCATTTTACTCATCTTGGCTGGGCTTCGCCGCCATGTCAATTTCAATTGGGAGGGACGACGCGGCGAAATTTGAATTATTTTACCAGCATAGGGTGGTTCATATCCTCCGAAAAGTGTGTCTGGAATGGACGACAACCTTACGAAGAAATCGAGGCATTTCCCGAGATAATTAAAGAACAAGCATTACTTACTACAGAGCCTGTCACTTGTGGAATCCAGTTGTGATACGAGTGACACCATAGTTGCCTTACTTTGGAATTAGAGAGACTCACTGATAAATGAATGTGGGGTATCGGTATATCTCACATTTTTTGGTCCAGTAGAAAAAAAGTTCAACACTTAGAACCACCCTTAGAATTTGAATTATTTCGCCAGTGTGAAAATACGGGCATTGACATGACACACAAACATTGCGAATACGAAAAGGGAAAAGTTGTGACGATTTGAGCAATTAAAATTACTCCGACGACTCCATGCACCTTGTACACCAGCGACCCGCCTTCTCTGGCATGCATGGGAATTTTATAATTAATGAGTTGGTTAAGAAAAGATGCTGACGAGTGTGAATGCCTGGAAGGAATCCGGGTTCAGTTTGGAACTACTACCACATATTCCTTCGTACTGTTCGTACTTATAAATGACACGGGCAGAGAGAAGGAGTGAACAATTACCCGGGACTGGGACTTCGGAACAAAGACAAGTGGGAGGAAACTGAAACTGTGTGAAAACTAAAACTTACTTTTCCCAAAAGTTTCCTATGAATGTAAGGTATTCATATGTGGGTATTACAGGGCGTTCCACCCAACCTCTGACATTTATTACCCAATTATTATTATCCTTCCAAAATTAAGGGAACTTACTCATTTGGCAGGGATTAGAATCTCTCTCATTATTCTATTGAGGGGAATATGTGGCGCATTCTTGGAATATCTCGACTACGATTTTGTACCAGCATAGTTGTTGCTAATAGCAACAAGATTTGCTGAATGCATAGCAACTTGCTATGCATTCAGCAAATGATTTTTGGAACATAAATTGAGTAATATTCACAGGATAAGCTAATTATGCATTTCTACTCACTTTTTGTATGTTCTCCATGATATTTTGCGAATTGGTTAAGATATTCTGGCAGTTATACGATATTTGTCGAATTCCCGGCGGTGTCTCACTGATTCGAGCTTGGTCTATCTGGAACACCCTGTAAGCTCAAAAATCGTCTCGAAAATAGTGTCCAGTTCGGTGTGGAAGTCCGAAGTCCGTTATACTCAATTCCACGTGCGTAACCTGGAGGGCAATGACCCCAGAATTAACCATGATAATTAGACTTAAATATTTTAATGAAATACGAACTTTTAGTCCTATTCGTTCAGGAAATCTTAAGATGTAGGTCAGAAAGTCCAAAGTTTGTGGAATATGTTAGTGTTACAGTACGTGGGAGGCTTTGAGGAAATTAGACTAAACCGCAAGGCAAGACAGGACAGAGACAGCACAGGTTGCATTTGTAATTAGAAGACGTTGAAAATCCCAGATTCGCAGTTGCAAAAAATGTTTTTTTTCGCTCTTCGTAAATAGAATTATGAGAACTTGTTCGGTATAACGGTGGTTTGATAAATCGACGGTTTGTTTTGTGATTAAAGTGTTCACTAGAGTGGGTTTCGTTAATGAAAATGCCGGCTTCAGACCACGATAATTTTGAATGAAAATATTTATTTGATTTGACCAAAGGCCAATTCAAAGGGCCACATGATAACTTTTAAAATAGTACTTTAAATAATTTTATACTTAAATTTTTAATTCAAATCCTGATATTTTAGGTTCATTGGATTCGTTCACGCATCTCTGTGAAAGAACTCGACGCAGTGCAGCGGAAGCAAAGGATTAAGAAGTGAATCCTGTTAAACCGAACATAGCAATTTCCGGACGACTTCAATTTCCTGTTCAAAGAAATTTTCTCTGGATTAATCCTCTGGAAAAATTCATCCGGTTCTAAACCTGAAACATCAACGACGAGTTCAATTTGATTTGGCATACGGCAAATAAGTCGGTGCTCTTGAGTTGCCGTTCCCTCCCACCGTGTTGGATTCCAAAGACACTAAAATTCAACACTTGACGGTTTGATACAAAAAGTCTGTTCTACACAGAAATTCCACAATCAGAGTTGGCAAATCTAATCATGTTCTTACATCTGGCAAAAGTCAAGTGGATGTGATGTGATGATCTCACCAGAGTCAAAAGCCACAAAGTTAAACTCTTCTGAAGTCTGAAAAATTACGTCAGTCAGTCACTCGAACTCTGTAAACATAAAAGGAAGTTGGACCAAATTCCATTCTAAAAATTCGTTTGAAAAGAAAAACCTTAGACGTGGTTGTGGTAGTGAAATTGTGAGAGTTTTGTGTCATTGGTCATATAGAATTTACGTGGTATGGTATGGAGGCCCTGCTTCGAATGAATGACTGGCTCTGACTTTAATTGATTTTAGAATGAGCTGTAAAGTCGGCAATCAAACAAATTCTCAGGATCCACAAGCCGTCAACTCACGAGTCTTTGTGGGTAATTTGAACACTTTTCAGTGCAACAAAACAAACGTAGAACGAAGGTTTCAACGCTACGGCAGAATTGCAGGTACGAATATTTTTTTAAATAAATCTCTCATTATTTGGCATTTTACAGCAGAAATTTAACGAATCGAATCTATCTCATTCCTTCAACTGTTTTGGAGTGGTGTTCAGACCCTAATCGTAACCTGTAATGCATGAATAAGGGGAAACTGCAGCCAACTGATACAATTTCTAATGCGGTGACCCGAACCATCTCTGCCTTAGAGATCTAACCCCCCAGTGAGGTCAAAATACACAATAAATAAATATATTATGAAATTGTAGTGGCATTTATGCAAATTAAGGTTAACGATTATCGGCAACCTATCGGCAGGAGTGGATTCGACAAATCTTTGCTCGTATCACAAAACCCGCGGGATTCTGCTTTTTGCGGAGTGCTGTACTTTTTTATTAGCGCAAAAACCTTTCACCTTCGTTCTTTTCTTTGCATTATCATCATGATCCGGTGCCAAGCAACGACAAATAGTCTTTAGAATATTTTTCATCCTCACACTTAAGGCCACGGGTCCATGACTGCCATGTCTAGTGCCTCCTACATTAGACGCCGACAAGGAACCCTTTCTACTTGTTCCACTCAAATCAGTCTTGAATCCGTTCAGAATTACATGGGGAAGAAGTACGACGTCTGGAATATTTCAAGAATTTCTGTCAATGAATCTAAAATTTTATCTGACACTGTGACCTCTTGAGTCACTTGAAAAGACACAAGACAAGAAAAGTGGTTTCCTTGTGACCTAGTATTTCGTATTTCTTTTCTTTCGGAGTCAGCCGGATGTGAAGCCCTGGCTACACTAGGATTCAGCTAAGAGGCTTTGTATTTTCACGTCAATCCATGGCTACCATGCCCCTGATCTCTAGCCGCCTCTCCACTTTCTACGTTACTTGCTTCTAATTTCATTTCCTCTATTCGAATCAAGTGAGTCATTTGAAGTCGACTTCATTTTCTCTTTTGTCCTGAGTCTGAAAGCACCGTGACTCACAAGGAACACTGTTTAGACATGGCCAGGTTAAAATCGACACGGTGAGTTATTTCGCTAGAAGATTTATTCGACGGCTATTACGTATATTTCAGTTCATCGCCAGAAATATATGATTTTTTGAAATACGAATGCCAAGAATAATCTATCGAATCAGATTTGCATTGCGCTGAGGTAAAAGTGTAAAATTGGCTTCTTAGTTAGTTGCAGACTTGGGTCAATTGCTTTTAAAATGTAATTAATTACAAATTACAAATTACAGCCTAATTTTGAAAGTATTTAAATTACAATTACAAATTACATGCAAAATTATAGGTGTAATTAATTACAATTACAACTACGTAATTGTAATTGAAAATGCAATTACAATTACAAATTACAATTCAAATTACTTTCTCGAAATTATGATTTAATGTGTGCCAACATCATAGTTACATTTTTGCATTTGATGTTCAAAAATTTAAGTAATTGTAAAAGTAATTGAGAAAAATATAAATTCCGTTACAAATTACAATTACAATTACACACAATTTCTAAAGTATTTAATTACAATTACAAATTTCAGCTGGGATTCTGAAAGTAATTAATTACAATTACAATTACGTAATTGTAATTGTATTTTGTAATTGAAATTACAATTACCAATGTAATTGACCCAAGTCTGTTAGTTAAGTGCTTCTAAATATCTCAGCTGTTCGGAAATATGCTTAGAAACGTTCGCAAACATTTATTGTCATTCTTTCCGGACACAACTGATGAGCATTCGAACAAACAACCTTATTTATTTATTGTCGAAGGCAACGCCCTCTTGCGAGGTCATTAACACATCAGCCTTTCAAGTGATAAAGTACAACCAATCAGCCTTCCAACGAAAATAATTAACATTGAACATAGGAGCTGAAAGAATCTTTCGGAAGTGCACTTTCATTTATTATGCGCCTGTCGTTCGTTAAAGAGCAGTTATGGTGCCCAAATCTGGAACGTTACATGCGAATACTACTCCTTGTGAAATACTATGACTCCTTCAACGAAATTTGTTCCACTCATGGAGCACTTGGAAGAATTCTTCATAAAAAGACCTATTGCCATTGCGTCTGTTACCGGAGCTCAGACCCAAGCCTTAAGCTTAGGTGGAACTCAAAGGAGAGAGTATTTTAGGAGAAAGCCCAAAGCAGTGCTTTCTCTATTAGTAATAGCAATACTACTCAAGGTTCCTTTCATTGTGTAGGAATCCCTATAGTGAACTAGAACGATGATTACTTAGTTCAGTTCAGTTCAACTTTTCGGACTGGGCTTTGGAAATAAATTCTTTTGATGTAAGTAAACCTATTATGACATATATGTTACTACCCCCGGTTTGCTCTCTACAGAAAGGCCAAAAAATACGTATACGTAGGTGTATTTGCATGGAAAGTTTAATAAAATAAATCCTTACTTAGAATTAAATTAGGATCGATAAATTGTGAATTGACGCAATGCGCACTGTACTAATTGGGCATCATCAGAACGTCAAATTTACCGGTAGGCCCAGCTTTTTAAATATATGGCTAGAAGAATCACTAACATTTCTAAATAGTTACGGTTTCCAATTACACAGTAAACCTCTTTAAAAACCGAGCAGATGCAACCTCAGATACTCTGTCATTATAAATCGTCGTATCGTTATTAAAGAAAGCATTAAATTAAATGAGCAGAGATTACTTTGAAGTTTTTTGAAGACTTAACGACCTAATTAGCAAATTTATCGCTCTAATCCTTAATGTTATGTAATAATCGTCCATATTTTACTAAACTTGAGGTGATCTGAATAGTTTTGTCGTGATTTCAATAAAATCGGGTCGGAAACTACTAAATTCGTTGTGAACTTGCTTAATTTAGCCGCGATTTTTAGCAATTCTGGCGTGCCATTAAATACCAACCTTTGCATATTTGAGCTACTGCGGTTTGCTCATTAATGTAATTGAAGGCATTGGTACTGGTTCTGGTTAAATTGTTGCCAGAGGTTGTGATGATTAGCTGGAACTGCCAGTCTTCAAAATTTGTGTGTGCGTCATATTAATGTGGTTACCATCATTCTTTAAGTCCCTACTCGGTATTTTGTTCTCCGGTTCATGTTGGTTGACAATAACAAGTCCTCAAATTCCACATTCTATTACATACGACACTCTCGGTTGAAAGTGGCGTCTTTGCATGTAGGTTGGATTTTAATTAGAGTCACTGATGTCGCAAATGAGGGTTCAGACAATATGTTAAGTTTCAGAAGAGAACAAAAGGAAAGGAGCGAAACGAGTGATTAATTAAAGCAAATTACTCACTTGAATGGGTTTGCGTGGGTTCTTCTTAATGTCCCCGGTCTCTACTAACGATAAGTTTCATTCTAAAAGTATTCCTACTTTTTCAAATGACATTACCAGAATTGGCTGATACTTCCTAATTACGAAGATCGCTTGCCATTAAGTTAAGAATAACGCCGGGAAGCGAAAAATTTGAGCACGGCTAGCTTGTAGCATCTTAGGTTGCCATAAGTTATCACACAGTTATAATTTCTCAACAGAATACTAACCTTATTTCGACTTTACGGCATTCCATATGTGATACTTACATTGTAAATGCGCCTTACCACCATACAAATGACATCAGATTTATATATTTGGTTTTCTTGGTTGTATCTACATTATTTTACGATATAATTCATTCAAATTTAATTATGTTCGAATTTTGCGATCTCGGATAGGACTTAACTTCGAAAAAAGTTAGTATGATATTAGAAATGAAGTACGACGCAGCCTTACCATGTTCATTTGGTTCTTACATCGAAATAGAAAGTGAAACATAAGTGAATTAATTTCAATTAATTTAGACTCAGCTGGCAGCAAGTCATTAAAAGTTTTCCGAAACATATTTCTACTTTCGTGGCGAGAAGGAAGTTTCACCGCGGTATGGATAATTATTTCGAAAGTTTTAGAGAAATTCCTTTGCTAATTCGAATTTCTCAGAAGTTTGAAATGCGATTCTGTATTCCGGAATGAAGAAAATGCATTCGTGTCGTATCAGCGCTTAACTTCAGAAGATTTATTAGATCAGGTGCAGCTACGTAGGATTTTACCGAAATAGCAAGATTATCGCATACAATCTTAGAGCGAGCTTAAAAATGCAAAAATTCATGGAAATATGTGCAGAAATGATTTGTGGTTTCGCATTCTCTGACGGGTCTAAAAAAGTGGAAACTAACTTCCAAAATAGATATTCAAATCAGCAAAAATATCAGACTTCGAGATACGACATCTCAAAAGAATTTGAATGCGGGAAGCCGAGGTGAACAAGTTTTTCTCAAGCGAATGCCTCAACATTTGTCGGCGACACTCACTGATAAGTCGATGTGCTATTCTATGCTGTATTGTGTGAGCTGTGGAGTTAACCCAAAACATTTGCCAATTTTACTTAAACGAGCCCATCGGTTCAAACCTCCTGAAGGTAAAGCCAGTCGATAAATCTCAAAATTGCTGCCCATTAAAAATTTAAGCAATTTCCTCCAATTGAGTTCATGAAATCAAATTCAGTAGCCCAGAATTCTTGAAATCTGGCAGAGGTTGGTTGTCTTGACTTAAATTCACACTATTTATTCTGTACGTGGTCTGTTTTGGTTTAGGTAGGCTTATATGATATTGATTTCAGGAATTCCACCAAAAGATATACGGAAGGTTTCCACGTGCGTAGGAAAGAACCTAGGAATCCTAACAAGCACTTCAGCCATGTCGAGATTTTCTTGGTAGAATTTCGACATGACCGGTGAGGTCAGTCATTACATGGATTCACCAGGACGGGTACAAATCAAATAGCACGAACATTTCACATAGAAATGTCTAACGTAAGTGTAATTTGAGTCACCCTTCCTGGGAACTCTTGTCATTCTTTCTCATACAGGGTGGCTCGTAATCATTTCCACGTGCAGCCCAGACTTTAGTGGCACTGGCAAACTTGAGATTTACATTTAATAGATAAGCGTCTGCACTAATTAAGAGCTGGTCAATGTGTACCCGCTACAACACCACTTTTTAAAAAAATGGAGATTTGAGCTCTCTACTATCTACTATTGTAGTACTCCTCGGTACTACAATTTTATTTGGCGAAAATAAGTAACAGTAATGTCGGTTCTAGGAAAATATGGGTCAAGAGGGCCACGACCCTACCCACGATAGTTTATGGCGCACTCTGAAATGTAGAGCTCTGAAATGTAGAGATAACAAAGAATTGCCCACTTTAATAAAATATTAAAGGTACTTCGGGTGTCTCTCCTAAAATTGAGGAGAATACTGTAAACGTCTTATAGAAATAAAGGCACCATTCGAATTCGCTGAAGTTTTGAGTTATTGTAGTTATCCCTCTCCTGAAAAACTATTGTGACGGTTCTGCTCCGAATAGTATTTCAGTTTGGCCGCTACACTGGACTAATGCGCTTTGTGAAGTCATAGTCGTAGGAGTTTGTGACGTCTTTTTGAATTCACAAGGTCTACATGACTCCATGTATTTCTAGCGGCCAAACGGTCGGGCTTTTCGGAGTCGAACTATCACAAAGTTCGTCCATGGTATCAAAATCTGCAACATATCAAAAATTCACAGAATTTCGACGGTGTTTCTTAATGCTTCTTACAATCATTTTGGAACGGAAGAAAAACTATAACATGACTTCTTGCGCGTCGCAGCAAAGTGAAATCTATATATTAAAAAATGGTTGAATGTTATGTAACACCCCGTAAATCGTCGAATTGGGCAAAGAACGAGTTCGTGCATCTTCAAACTAAATTCGATTACAATTAACCACATTATTATTTTAGGCTTAAATATAAACTTTAGGTGTGTGTCTTATTCTTACTTAGGTATTTTCTGGCTTAAGGCCCTGGAAATAGAAGTAAACGGAATCTCGGAAACCTCAAGTTCAGAATTTGAGAGCCTGTGAAATGAAGTCTTCAATCGATTTCTAGTTCTGCCTGCACTAATGAATTTCCACGTCGACGCCCGCCTCAAGTTTCCACGTCAAACTTTTTGAAAGTTTCGAGGAAATATTGAGTGTATCATATCATACAGCGGAGATTTGAGCCCCAGACATTTCCTCATATGTAAGAGGGAGAATACTCAACCTACATAAAAAAAATCTTTCAATCTACACATCAATCATTCATACGCAAAGTGCTCGGATTTTAAAAGTTTATTTATTCAAAGACAGACTGACGGGTCCTCGGAATTCAAAGTTTTGGCAACATTTCTGGTATTTCCCATGACAATCATTTTGACAGGTCAAGGGAATGTGTCAGCCTCAATCGGTTCAATGTTGAAAATGTTAGGCAAGGTCAAAGATCACTTTGGAGGGAAAATTACATCCGACCTTTAAATTCATGATGTAATCTTATTCCGGCCCTCATATGGCCTCCTGTGGTCCAATTAATTATTCTCATGTCTGGAAAAACTTTTACCAGGTAAAATTCTCTAGGAAAGTCGTAAATGTATGTATATGCTCTTTTGCAACTCCCGGCTTGTCAGTTGTGATGCGATGGGATACTCATGACGCCATCTTACAGGAACGACATTGGCGTTACATCGGTTGCCTGCTTTCTTATTGGAATGTATTTTGAAAAGAGGTCCACAAATAAAGTGTGGGATAAAGAACGCATTATCAACTGATGCATTGCGCCAACTAATTTTCACTCTAATTCGGGGCTGTTGAAATACTAAACGCGGCTTGAAGTTTTTCACTACAAACTTTGAGACAGATTTACAGGAAATGATGTTTGCTTTGAATTCGATTCGAGGTACGCGGCGTCATTCTTTGAAAATTTGATATCCCTGGACGTAGTGATAGTCGTAACATTTTCTTATTCTTGAAAAAACAGCCCTAAGAAA
>JAQGCA010000170.1:0-39824 GCA_034698945.1 Protaphorura quadriocellata | reverse complement strand
CAACGACGCGCGTTATTTTCACTTTTCACTACTGCGCATGCGCGTGATCGATCGAACAGCCAATCACGTCATCGTGTTTGTGGAAAGTTGAATGTGGCTTCTTCTTTGTTGTGAAATATTTTTGTAACATGCGCATACGGGCATGGCGACGGCATCTCAATGCCGCAAGTTTAAGATCGCTGATGCAAAACCTATGTGAATGGGTGTCGCGTTTTTCGTTTTTGACGCTTCGATGTGGAATTTACGGCAAAAAAACAAAACGCGCCGCGTTCAAAAAAAACGTTGCCGCAAAAGCTATCTGAATCCACCTTAATGGGTTGAAATTGAACAATTTAAGAATATTAGTGGCTCGTAATATGGGTAACGAGTATGCACATGTGTACAGTGCGTACGTACTTATACGCCAACGGGTTTCGGTAATAATTCAACTCCACACTTTCAAATGTACTCTGTGTAAGGCCCTAATATAATTAGTCTCCCATTTTCAATACCACATGGAGAGAAGGGAACAAACATGTCAGAGTAGAATCAAAATAATGGTCAATTTAAAACTGCATCCCATATACTAGTAAAGTAAGGTCATCCCTAGCGACTGCGATTTGTACCGCCGGCCTACGGCTGAGAGATATGATGTATTGCTTCTGCTCTGCCGTAGACTAAAAAATGAGAACGATGTCTGTAATTCCTTCTAAAAAACTAACCCTTTTCAATGATGAACCTCCCCATCATAAAACATCACTTAAATCTCATAAAATCCAACATACACATTCTTAGTAACCCAATCCGCTCATTGTTCAATCAGACAAATCATATCATTATCATTACTACAAATCATTTGACTTTGACTCCAAATGTTTATCTCATTTCTAACATGTATTCCCTTGACTCGTTGACTCTTCACTTTTTATGTACTCACAAAACAATCTCACACTGCACAATCCTTGTCCAAATCTTGTTGGGGTGGCAAAAACTCTTTAAAAAAAACACAGTTGGCCTTACTTGGTCAGCAGAACTGACTTTATCATCGCCTTAATGTTCATTGCATGTAACTTAGCATTATATGCAGCATTGCATAATAATACGAATAGACAGGCATACTTACTTGGATCTTGGATGGTAGGCATGGCCTTACCTTGTTAAGAATAAGAATCCCACAGACGAAGCATTAGCACCACCAAAAAATCTCAACAATCAAATCGAGAATTTCATTCCTACGTACATATACTAAATTCATCTCATCAACAATTCGCACCGAGTACCAAGTGCCGAACTAACAAACACAGGTACAGATCAACACTCATCTCATTCTAACTACATGAATCGCTACATACGTCGCAGGGAAGATTTATCGAAAGAGCAACATTATTTAGCTTTATTTTTCTCAGAAATTCGCCAAAATGCTTAAAATTTCTATAATTAATTGATATTTTTTTGCAATATAGTGTACAAAATATGGAAGATTCGAGGATTTAGAGGTAAAACCGATACTTTGGGGAAGACAAATGTTATGAAACTAGAAGATATTGGGAAAAACGAAATTTGATCGGTTGACCAATTTCATGAGTTTCCTGGGACACAAATGTACTTATAATATTCACATGTATTTTTTGTACAGACATAAGTGAATTTCTCGTTCTTCAGATCGAAATTAAATTGGCGTATACTGTTTCGAGGTCCCTCGGTCTGGCAGAATGAATGAATCAAAATGAGTATCACACGAAATATATTTGCACTACCGGTAAGCATAGTGCAATTCAATATGATGTTTGAAATTTAAGCACTCCTACGACCATCATCATTTTGAAAAAAATGCAAGACATAGCATAGCAACAATAAGAATGCTTACTATCTTGTAGTTATTTTAAATTCAAGTTTAGACCAGACTCCATTCGTCATCACTCCAACAAATTTGCAAAGTAATGTACGTGCCATTACTACAAGTATGGGTACGAAGATGTGCCGTTTTTATATTCTTCTACGCACGCAACTACATAAGTACAAGTACAGATTGCATAATAAGTTAGCTTTAGAGACCAAAGAAGACTCGGCCCAAAGCAAAACAATGCGATACAATATTCAATTTGAACAATGCGTAGATAACTCGTCGAACCTTTACCCCTTGAGAGACATGAGGGCACATAGCCAGTTGCGTGAAATCAGCTCATTGTTTTAAATTCTTTTTTGGCCATACATTCGAATCTATACGCCTCATCCACAAACAAAACAAACGTAAGGTTAACAATCCAGTCAAGTCTCGATTCGAATATTTTCCTCACTCCGTGCTAACCATGTAATGAGTGAGTGGAATATTATGGTCTGGAGGTGGAGATTTACAATGGAGCCTTTTCAACTGATCCCACCCTCAACAAGGCTTGAAATTGCACCATCTTAAATTTTAGAGATCCGGTCTGCTGACTACGGGTTTTCGTGTCAGGTCAACGCCCTGAGTGAGTTCTCAGTCCCCCAACCTATCCTTCTCCAGGTTAGAGTTCTTGAAGGAAGAATCCTTCGTTTCAATTCTAAAATTTGACCTCAAGTTAGATAAATAAATCTACGCTGAAAATATGTTATATGCACTCTCACAATTTTTGTCTAATTAGCTTTATACCCATTCTCCTATCCAAATCGTTGGATATATGGTGTAATTAAATTGAACCTAATTATCGTCCTTAATTATCTCCGAGTTTCAATATAGAGGATAGTCGAAATCATTAAGGCTTTGTAGAATGTGCAAAGGAATTGTGGTAAAATCTCAAAGGATTGAGGATTTATTTACAAAAAAATGTCATGGTCATGCAATACCTGATGTAATGTAAGATCTATGTGTGAAATGCATAGACTGTGACTGACTTGGCCCACAATACATAGAAGAAAAGAAGAACGGAGGGCATCTTGGACTCGCCCTCTTTTTCCTTTCAATCTTCCGTCGCCCTTAGTACTCTTCATCAATCTTCCTTGTGTTTCCAAGTCAAGCAGCCAAACCTATAGAATAGGATAGAAGGCCAAACCCAAGACTCCTATTGCCATGCCATCAGTCCTACTTCTTATCCTTGAGATAGGAAAGTTGAGTAGACTTACAAGGAAACCATTTTTGACGTAAGACCGCGTTCAAGATTAACAATCTCAAATGCATTGGTTCGTTGGCAATCAATTTCTTGAATCCTGAACAAGTAACCACTTTTGTGTAGGCATCAGTGGAATATGCCTGAATCACGTAGTTAAAATTTTCAAAATCTCTAGCAATGAACCAAAATGTCCATAGCTGTCAGGACATTTGATGTAGGAGGTTGATTTCGGATTAAGTGAATCTGATCTTTACATGAAAGAAAGTTTCCTTGCTAGAAGTAGAGTATAGCGTGGTAGTTTATAATAAAGGTAGTATTGGACGTTACGAACTGATATTGAGCTCTGCCTTATTACCGGACAAGAATTTTAAAACATTGTTGGTGGTTGGATTTTTTAAACTCGTCTGCAGTCACAGTACGCGCCGCATCTCAAAGTCAAAGGCAGAAGGATTAGGTGATTATGGCGGCATTGAAGCCACAACTACGTGTATGCATGAGATATGATAGAGGGGTTGGTGCAAAAAAAAATTAGGATTAGCGACAAGCGGAATTTCCAGAGAAGTGTTGTGGTGAATACGTTAGATAATTTAACTCAACAAAGAGCCTATTTAATAGTCAAAGATGCAAATTAAAAACTGGCGTCACTCTTTACGTCAAAAGATTGCATGTCGTCTCGATATGATGTTTAATTGAGTGCGCCCAGTGCTTTCTCCGACTTTCTCCAGAAGAATTTTATGGTATATCGTCGTCGCATCGTATTTTTTAATTTTTGTGGACATTCAAAACTGAATTATTGAATTTAACTTATGACGTTCAATAAATCCAGGCGTTTGTTGTCAATATTCAGCCCGTTCTAATTGTTCTTTTTACAACAGTTAGCCCTGAAATCTATCTATCTATCTAATTTTTCAACATGCCTCTCACAACTTTCACCACCGGAATGATTTATGCAATCTAAACTCAAGTGAATCAAAACGAGTTGCTGTTCTCATCATATTTTCTCCACTCCCATCCCACAAGATAAATAATACGCACAATTTTAATATTCATACAAAATACATTTAGTCAGTATGAGACTCGAGGCGATTGTCTGTCCTGTCCTGCCTCTTGCGTGCCATTCCTTGGAGTGCAACTTCTAATTACTCAACCCACCCTTTAAATTCCAAAACATCAAAAAGCATTTCCGACCACCACCCAACAATTCAAACTGAAATGGTTGTACACGGACGGACGGCACTGGCACCCCAGACAGTTTATAAAGGACGGCATCCACAGATTTCGTTCATTTCATGTACCCTGAGGGACACGCACAACTTCGTAAGCTCATTTGACCAAATATCTCCCCTGACTTCCAATGTAAACAAGTTTCCTAATAATAAATCTTATATTATGGCAAAATTATGCGGTGGTGATGACTTCTGAATTCTACATTGCATTCTATATACTACACATTCTACATCGACAAAATAAAATCCTATCAAATATGTCTGTCCTCATGAAATGCAATATTTAATCAACTCATCTCAAATCTCAGACCAAGCTAACCAGTCACTCACTCACTCATTCCAACCCATTGCATTGTTCTTCCTTACTTTTGGTCGTAGATTCTAGGATCTAGAGACGCTCGGTCGGATTTTTCTACTATTTCCTCCTAAGAACGAAGGAACGAACATATATAACATGTCTTGTCTAACTCTAACTCTTAAGAGAACCCCATAGATATGACCTAGCCACTCACTACTACTACTTCTACTTCAGATAGAGATCTTTGAAGGATATGAACCAACTCATCTCATCCTTTACCATTGACGAGCATAGCATAGCATCGCACCTAACAGAATAGCACACACGTACTATCTCCTAACTCTTTTTTTCTTCTCAGCCTCCGTTTTATGTAGGGACGAAAAGATCGTCTCTTTTTTTCCTTCTACTTCTTTTTCTCTTCTCCTTCGTTTCTGGATTCTTTTCTGTTTGTCTCCTGTGGGTGCCGCCGGAGCTTGGAGCTGGTAATGTAATGCCGTGCCATGCAATGAAAAGCATCTAGGCATCTCACACGCCCACGAAAAACTCCCTCCAACTGGAATCTCTTTGGCGTGGTCGTTCAATGCAATGCAATGCATGGAACTCCAGTAGAATAGAGGATTTTCTCCAGGAAAACTGAGCCTCGCACCACCCAAGCCAAAGGTACCCACGGATACTCACTACTTCTGTACATAGGTCTTGATGTGGTGGTGGTGGTGTTACCATATCGATCCTCGGGCCATAGAATAGACTAGGCACCCCCACACTCAAGTACGAAGAACTACTGATACCAACGAGGAACACATATCACATGTAGAACGCATTTCAAATATCAGCGTCACGAATATAACCGTGTTTTCAGCGGAAGAACTTCAAATTTATTTTTATTTTACTAGAAATCCCGTAGCTCGAGCGCGAACCAGGTGGGTCCATCTAGGCAAGCAAAAGAGAAAAGAAGCCTATTTCTATTTCACTGCAAAGACCGGGCTAAAGCGAGTGGAAGGACGGTGTGACAGACATACAGAATCCTTGGGCCATGGATTTTATCGGTCTAGTTTTTCATTAATCGCTGTGTATTGAGGTTAAATGCCTAAGATGGGTTCAAAATATTTCTCGCTATGAACAAACATTTTCTTTGCGAACGAATCCGTCTAACTTGTAGACAGCTAATGTAAACTCTCGACTTGGTTCTCGGATGCATCTATTTCTTTTTACATCGAAAGTATTTTCCTTGTAAGTTTCGACTACATAGAGTAGCGATGTGTTCCTCGGTCGGTCGTCGAAACTGAACCAGCTCAGTGGAAAGTGTACAGTGTTTCCATCACTCACTCCTGAGCATATCACCAGAAGAGAAGAGAGTTATAATGTCGACTCCTAGTCCCGACTACCCTCAAAATATCACATCACACGGCACGGCACTGCCGGCTATGGCAGTGGCAGTGGCACAGTATCAGCAACCAGCGTCGGCATGGGAGATAGAACATTACACTCACAGAGCCTCGTGCACGACCCAGACTCACCATCATACCACACGGTGAATGTGAATCCTCCAAAAGATCTGAGGACTGACGAGACGACGACGACTGACTACTCTTGAAACCAGCATGAACTGGCAGTTACTAGTACTGGCTTCCATTCTATTCTCTTCTTCTCGCCAAAATAATCTCCAAAATAAGTACACACATTCATGCATACATAGTTTCGAGTTTCGGTAGATATGGCTTCAAACATTAGGACCTAGCTAGGTGCTTATGATTCTGACTCACATCAGCTACCCTTACCCTTTACACAGATACGGACTTTTGTTTAACAAGGAAGATCCAAAAAGTTAGGGAGATGACTGGGCAAAACTCCACGATAACAGTACCAGAAGGGAAAAACACGAAACTGGCGTTGTTGGCATGGTCGGGTCATTCGTATGTCGAATCTGTAGGGAAATGTGCGTAAATCGTCGAGGGAGGTACAAGAAATTGTCCGGACTATGTTCTCCCGTATGTATAAATAAAAGATTCCAGGAAAATGGAAACTAAAGGGTGTACAATCGGATGGACAAGTAAAGTAACGTAACACGTGTACATGCACAACTTTATGTAGACGGAACGAATTGTCGGGAAAAAATAAAAGGGTGGACGCGGACGGTACATTCATATTAAATGGTCAGGCAAGGGAGGGCGTGCCGGGCCTAGCGGGTGGCTCTTGATAGATTTCTTGGAACAAAACAATATTTTTGTGGTGGTTCGGACCCAAATTGTGCATCGGAACACTTGTGTAAATTCAGAGAGACCCGAAATTTAAGAGGGGAATCTGTTCGGTGTATAATCCCTAGATTGGGTAGGACTGTAATGATTGGTGCCTGAGTATTGCCAGCAAGAAGCAACAAGACGTGAAATTGGTGAAGATGTTTGACAAAATGTTCCAGTAAATCTGCTACCTAATCATCGACACTGGAATTGGAATCGTAATCAGCCGCTCTGATTTCTATTGTAAATTGTACTGGTCCTGCTTGATACCTTTGAAGAAATTGATATTTAGTTAAGTTAAATTATACGGCGACAAATATTTGAAGACTTATTACAACCCCGAAGGTTGATTTTCACGTGGAAATCGGATCCCTTGTCACATTCAGCATTAGCACTTCAGATACGCATTTACCACAGTTTCTATACATTAAATCCTAGTGTTAAATTCTTGAAAGGTACGGTCTGCATGCACATTTATTTGTAAGGGAGAAAATGTAATTGAGGAGAGCCTCGTCATTCATTATAATAGCCCCCTCGTCACCCCGAACTGCTCTCATCCAGATTGACATCTTTGTTTACGTTCTGAAGACAAATCACGGAGCAGTGAGGCGTGTGGAGAGCAAACTACTTTCCATTCACTCACTAGTCTCTTTTCTCAATTCAAATTAAAAGCCTTCGACGACATGAACACTTTCGATTAAAAACCATCAAAGCTTTGGGAAGGATCAATTTACTAAATTGACTCGTCAAAGTGCCCAATGCCCGAAACCTCACACTTCGAATTTACAGAAGCCATCTCCAAATGTAAATAGAAAACCAGTAAAAAAGGTGTGAGGTTTGTGCGTCATGTCATCTTAATTGGATCTTCTAACTGTCCTGCGTTATTCGTTCATGTTTACGGAGTACGACTTGGAAGAAAATGTTTTTAGTGTAATTAGATAGTTAATTCCTTGTTAGGATCGCCACGAAATAAATTTTTTGAATTGGTTTCATTGTTGGAAAGTTAATTGAAGAAATTCTAGAAGAGATTTACGTTATAGCTAACACGTCAGAACATTTGCAGACTGAATTTATTTGTCCGACATTGGGCATACGGCCAGAGGTCAAAACATCGATATCTTGGAATGTGACCTGGAAGATAAAAATTTGACCCGCAAAGTACTTTTTGAATAATCGGAGGAGTGCAAACCTGAGCACCGTCTCACTTCCCTCATGACGAGTAAAATCCCACTATCATTGAAATGTAAATTATTCGTTACAAATCAAATTAATTACTTATCCAAGAATTCTTCTGGGTTGATAAAATCGGTGACATCTTTATGACCTCACATTTAATGATTTAATATTCAAAATGTGGCCTTTTAGTTAATTACATTTACTAAAAGCATTTCCGTTGAACGTTTCTCTGATTCAAGGTTCTGAGATGAAATGATTCCGTTGGCTTCCTCCTCATAAATATGAAAACGTGAGGTCATGTCACCGTCAAAGTGAACGGCTAAGCCAGTTGTAGATATTAGATGCGACAGTGAAATTTGATATTTGAGTACGAGCGTAAGTGTAATAAAATCTGAACCATTGGTGTAGTTTAATTGTCCCATCAAAATTCTATCGGCGGTTCAATCACTTGAAATGAAAATCCCGTCGAACTTGTTTTGTGGTTGTCGGTTTGAAGGCATGGTGTTTTAGTCACTGAGCATTACATTACATATAAAATACAACTTTTGGTTTTGGTAGGAAGAGATTCTAAAAGCTCTAATGTGACTCGTTGAGTCAGAGTCAGAATGATATATCTGTATAGACCGTGTTGCGGACTCACATTTTAGCAACAGGTATCCAATTTCGTCGGTTCCGTACTCCACTAAAGTGTCAACTTTGAACTGATAAAGAGGCAGAAAGGAGAAGAAAACTTTTCCTCACGACTGACTCCGCTTTCCCCGTCTTATACCTTATTGTATTTTACAATTCTCAACCACTTTTCACCAAAACCTTGTCACTATTATACTTGAGTGCAAATTGACCTTATACTTTACTTTCTTAAAAATAGAAATTTAAATCCACGACCTTTTCAATTTGCTGTACAGCAAATAGGTGCAGTGCGGTAAATAGGCATTAACCTATTTTGTCTTTTGTGGCCTGCTTCTAAACTATGTCTTCTCGTCTCGCTATGTTGACGGTCCGATTCCTCTAGACACGCATATTATTTTGGGAACTGCTGAAGAAACGATTTTATTTCGACTTCTCCTGTAATGTGAGGTTTTCACCTTGCTACTAAGGGGTTTTTCCCACTCTCGCTTTCACAAGTCAGTAAATGCGTTGGGTACCATAAGGATGCCCAATGATGATTAAAAAACATCGGGTGTAGTGTCATGATAATGACGTAATGCATTCGTCAAAATGAGGTGAATGTCAATTAATAAGGTATTTTCTTCTAAAAAGGGTTATAGTGGACACCGGTTTTTGTAAACAGAAAAGGTTAAATTATTGTTTATTTCCGATCGTCCAAAAACTCTAAAATAATCTTTGCTTTTACGTTTTGCTATTTCTAATATTAAAAAGAATGGCGAATGAACTGCAATAACTGTTGTTAAACAATTATTAATTAATATGAGATAAATACATATAATTGATATATTATTAATAAAGAATTCTAATATTTTACAGGACCTAACGTCAAAGGCCAACAGTGACCATACTTAAGGTTATATTTTACGAACATAGGTTTTAATGGGATGATTTTAAAGAAATGCTTCAAGTCCGATGAAAAGAGGCATAATTTGGGTTCCTCTATTAACGAGGTTTCTTTGATTCGACTAGTCCGAGTCTAGGATGGCATTGTAGTTTTGATAACCATCAGGCAACATCACAGAGTACTCTGTATAGATCTGCAAATTGCTAAAGGTAAAGAGAACAAACCGGAATTAGGTCGTAGTTTAGGAACTGATGACTTGATTTAATGATAGGGTTTGAAATACTGCTGAAGAATTCTTGGCACTGAGCACCGATGCAGAAAATCCCGGCTCGAGGATTTTCTTCAGCTCAATTTTTTCATGCTTAGTTATTTTTGAACAATACTGAAAAAGAGTTAAGGAAATGAACATGATTGCTTGTAATGGAATGAACTGGAATGGTAAGAATTTCAAATTCGACGTCAATATTTCTAGAAATGTGCCATGCCGAAATGAAGCTGAGTTTGTGGGCATGCATGTTTAAAGTTGGTGTTGTTTCCAAGTAATTTCCAAGTTCGTATTAATTTTTTAACTTATTTCGTTTGAACCACATATAACGTAGAAATAATAACTACTTAAAGATGTTAATATAACCAAATTATTGGCTTCGTTTATGTTGAGAACAAACTATTATTGTAAAGGCAAGGTTTACTTCTTAATCTTATTGAACGACCGCTAAAACACTAGTTTCAAATTAAATCCCAAGTTGTTGAAGTGTTGGTAAGAGGAAAGTACCAAGTTGAGGTCGCATTTTATGAGCGCGGTTCTTGCGTTAATGATATTTTCAGCGTTTGAAAGCCGGGCCATATATTATGTCGCACGAATATTCTTGTTTCTTTGTTTCATGGCAGATTTAGCCCGTAAACTGTTTGACTCAAAAATGACATTCGATCCAGACTGAGTCACCTTTCGTAATTCTGTTCTTATTTTCTTCCAAGCCGAGTAGGTCAGATTAGATATGTGGTCACAACCACGCATGGCCCCGTCGTGTGACGTGCGTGGATTATACTTATACTGCCGCGCCAAACGTCGTAATGGAGTTATTGGTGGAAATATTCAATTGTTTGCTAGTTTCTTCAAAAAAAGATTAAGTTTATGTAGACGATAACTTGTTCAGTACCTGCCTTCGAGATACCGTGTCTGCACTTCAGTGATTGGCCTGAGGATAATTACTCGGGTCAAAGCGATTTAGGACAGATTGATATGTTTTGAGTAAATCCTATCGTGAGTATTTAGTATGTAAATGAGCATAATAATGTTTATATTGTGTGAATGCGGAATGCGCTTCCGAATAGGCACTATGTATAATTTAAAAGACAAGAAGAGACAATATTCTCGTAATTGCTTTGGACCTATCAGGATTAAGTTGTTAAGAACGCAATAAAAATGGAAGTAAATGATCGGCGTGAAAACACATGTTCTCCAATCCAAAAGTCAATCTTTCATTTCAGCAATTTCTATGCAGAAATATGTATGTGAACTTCGCTTCGCCTTTACTATAGACAAGCTAGGTTCATTTTCAGTGTCCTCTTCCTCTAAGTTTGTCGCCCTTCACGGACTAGAGTTCCAGCTCCACAAGTAATTTGCATAATAAGCAGTGAAGAGCTCTGAGATTCTGTGGTTTGGAGATACAATGCATATATAACGAAGACTATCTAAAGAAAATCCACCCACCCTTTCCTTCCTTTCACAATTCTCTATGTCGCAAACTTTCTCCAACTTCCAAGTTCCAAGTGATGCATAGCGTGGACTTGACTCAATAGAGAGAATTGACAGACACAATGATAGTCCAAAGTCCTAAAGGTTAATTTCTTCTCCCCCTATTCTATGGCTAGGCAAAGCGACATCGCCAGGATAGAGCCAGTAACACAAGAGGGGACAGTATTCCATGACAATTGTTCTTGGTCCGGCCGGAACATTCCGATTATTCTTTGGGAAGTGAGAGATTGAAAATCACTAAAACTGCAGCTCCGGCCGATTAAAGATTCATTGCGGAGAATTCAATGCTCTTTTGGCCCTGCTCGAAGAAACCTCAATATTACATAAGACGTTGAATTAAAAGGTCAATAGTGTAATATCTCTCGCAAATTGTTCTTCTGAATAGAACACGACGGATTTATGGAAACCTAAGGAGTGATTTATACGTTTGGTACGACGCTCGCGGATGAAAATAGATAATAGAAAATAAGCCGAGAGTCCGCTCAAAAGTGTTACAAAAAATCAACAGTGTGTCTAGATGATACAATTCTGATATGATTTTACCTATGGCGAAAGTTAACTTGAGCTTAGAAGATGTTTCTTCGTTGTGATTTTCATTAAGCCCATTCAGTTTTGTGATATAGAAGTTTCAACTTTTACAGACTTGGGTCACAGTTGGATGATTCTCCTTGTAGGCAGTTTAGGAACTAGCACACCCGATGCTAGACGGCATATCTGCTATCACACCTTTGTATAGCCATAGACGCGCACCGCCCCTCTTAGTTAATCAACATCTTCATGTCAGGTTGAATTTTGTTTTCCCATAGACCAGGAACCGCGTCTTACGTACTTTCTGTTAACGTTTTACCACAACAAGCACTTTCCTTCCATTTGCCACAAAAGCAAATGCTCCTTTTACATTACATATGACCAGACCATGTGGATGTGCACCTTGAAGTACATTTTAGAGCAGCTCTCTCAACCTTCTTTAATCTAATGCAAACCGCGCGACGTAAGTATATACAAACGAATACGTCCTTCTTCCTACACGTAATATCCTAACTAAGGTAGTCTTGGGAGAAAGTACTCAGACTAGACTGGCATAGCCGTTTGGCATAAAACCCGGGTAACAGGGTTGCGTTACGTTAGAAGCTAGGAACCAACGAACCGCAAAACTGAGAGTGAGAAGAACTTGGCCATAATCGTTAGCCTTCCCTTCCCTTGCCTTGCTAAATATAGCCATAGCCGTAAGTAGTCAGTCAGTCTTCCCAAAATCTTGGACTTGAGTGTGTAAGGCTTCACCCCCTTGTTCATTTCCATGAATGGCTCGTGTCGGGCTTCAGCATCCGAAGATCTGGACCAGGATGCGGCACTGGTGGCTGTTTGCACTTGACTTGCATTAGCAACACATTCCTTTCCCTTCTTGTGTGTTACTCACACACACGCACACGCACATGCCACTCTTCATCTCATCTCATCTCAGCTCCGCATTGCATTACCCGGGTTTCTTCCCAAAAGCGGGAGTGAATCCAAAAAGAATTTTTCGACCTGGTTGGCTGGGGGGAACTCAAGTTCGTACATCCTCACCGAAAACCCACAAAATCTAGCTAGAAGACCTAGAAGCCCATCAAAATACAAAAGCGTAAAAGGGTTCGAACCAAACATTACCCTTCTCCTGACAGGGTGTCACTCACATTCGTATTCCGCACACATACATAGGAAGAATGACAAGGGCGGGCTGGACCCCTCAAAATGGTCGGACACATGTTCATGCACTTTTGGATGTGAAAGGGGTAAGGAAGATTTTACTTATTAATTTGACAGTCAAATTTGCACTTTTGCGTTTGCTGAAGAAAGAAATCCATAGCACGGGTTGGTGTTGACAGGATTCTATTGGAGTAACCTGGAAATGGTTGGAAGTGGAACTTTGGAAAGAGGTGTGTGTGGAAGAGTGTGCCTTTGGGGTTGGTTTTTGTGTGGAATTACTAAATCTATAGAAAATCGATCTATCACACCGGAGGCCGGGTAGACACGGAATGGAGTGAGTATCTCCTCACCCATTACTCTCTTTCCCCACCTAATGGGGAAATAAAATGAAGGATTACGATGAAAAATGCATCTCTAGAGGTAATGGTCAGGCAGAAGGGAGTGGTACACAGAGAAGTAGAACTGGAGGAGGAAAAAGACGGACAAAAAAGTTTTTCCTGGAAAAGACATCATGCCGTGGTCAAGTCTGAGGAGTGTGAGTGCAGAGCAGAACATTGCTGGAAATACAGAGGAGGTTTGGCTTCCGGAGAAAAAAGAAACTTTTTGGAAGTACTGGAAGTGTTCAGCGTTATTCCTTTCTCTTACACATTTGGAGAAATGGTTCTTCCCAGGGTTCGCTTGAATGTATGTATGTATGTGGGTGGGATTGTGTGAATGGTAAGACATTACAACACAATGCTTCTGCACGCTTCTGGAAAAGTTGCAACGCCTGCTTGGTCAGGGCAAGGGTTCGGTTTTACACAACTTGGTCTGAGTTTTAGAAAACCACATGAAGTCAGGACGCAGTTAATCAGTATGGCCACAATTTGAAGTTACAAACACACATTTAACGCTAGGTTGTGTGGAAATTAATGTTCGAGTACGCTAACTGCTAAATCTCCTTAACTTTCTATGTAAGACTGATGAATATTAGCTTTTTCAACAAAACATTTCAAAAATAACTGTCGTAAATAAGAGTACTTAGGTTGTAAACTATAAAACAATGCTAGCTTATCTGTTGTGAATTGCAGGAATTAAAAAATCGAGCAACACAATCATGCTGGAAAGTGTTTTCGTCGCAATAGTGCAAGATTTTTTTCTAGAAACCTCGTAGTTCGGGAGCGAACCAGGTGGATCTATCTAGGCAAGCAAAAAAGAAGAGAAGCCTATTTCCCTCTCTACAACGACCGGGCAAACTGATAGGATGGACGGTGGGACAGGCAGACGGAATCCTTGGGCCACCGATTCTTATAGTATAATATTGAGGAACCTGAATATTAATCCCTACAAGCGTACGCACTCCATATTGTATTTGCTTGAATTTAAAACCAACTACCTCGGACTCCAAGCATATTATATTGTTGATACTTGCATTGTATCAAGTCATTGGAGCTTTGCTGAGAGATCAACTTTCTCCTACCGTTCGTTCCACCATAAGCTGAGCACCGCATTCGTATCATGCCGACGGCAGGAGGTATCCGATACAGTTACACCATAAATCAACTCCAAATAGTGTCACATTGTCAAGTACCCCCTGCCTGCCAAACAGTCGCGATTGTTATTCCAAATGATGTCCCATTATCATTACCCTGGCTCCATGCCTTACCTCATATCCACATCCACACAGCCTACCCGGGTATACCACTTTCCCTTCCTCGTTTTCAGAACAGTATGGCATGGCATGAGAAAACTGGAAGGGGAACTCCAAAACCCAAGTCCAACGAATTTTCCCATTCATTTCCTCCCACATGACTAGGACTAGGACTAGGACTGGAAGTTCTATCCAGCTCCAGCTACTCCTGGAAAGTCTGGAGAGCCTGGAGCATTGCATTGCATTGGATTTGTTCACATACCCATACCCTCCTTCTCTGTCTGAAGAAGACAATTTTCTCGCCCCAAAAACCTGTCTGACTTTCTCCCGAGACTTTAGGATGGTATTGTATGGGGATGGCGTGCCTTCAGAGACAATTCCCCTTCAGTTCAGAGCTAGCTTGGAGCTCCGCTTCAATAAATCAAGAAGAAGACTGACGATTCTCGTCATTATGCCTCATCCAACCGAACCAACCATCCCATGAGCTAAGGCAATGCTTCGCGAGCTCCTTTAGTACGAACATTCAACCTAGAACCATTACGTTACATTGCATTGCGTTCCATAACATTGCCTCCTTGCATGCAATCCTATCCTATCTAACCCTCCGTCTATGTACTCTCTAAAATGAAAAAGACTTTCACCATGTATGTACTCCAGTCGGACTACAATTTTCTGACTACGTACATGTAGTCAATGCGTATGTTGTCGTCTTTGCTTCCTTTCAAGTCATAAGGATTCAAATTTTAGAATATTTTTACAATTGCAAGATTTTTAACACTGTCGTTCATAATTTCATGTCAGAATTATTATTTCGTACTCGCTTTAAGCTTGAAATAACAAAATAACTTAAATATTTAACTTGAACGTTTACAAATGAATATCAAAGATAAAAGGCCGGATTTGTTGTCTATCCTGAGATGTGATTCAAGATTCAAGATTCAAGATTCAAGATTTGTTTATTCACATGTAAAAGCATAACATTCCTCACAACAATAGGAATAAATCCCAATTGATCCATCGGTGAGTGTCACACAATCACGATCACAATCACAATCACGAGATGAGAGAATTCAGACATCACATATTCTGAGTCAAATGCTGGCTTATCGTCTATTTCTATTAGGGAGAAAATACACAAACCTACTACGTACGTTGAGAACTGAACTCATTGTCATGAACGAATTACTGCAATCAGAATATATTTTAACAGTCATTGGGCATCCTCGTGAAACCAGACTTTCCTACCCTGGGGTACTTGACCGATTTACGAATTTTATGAATATTGGGAATCGGAAACAATAAAAACCAAAATCAAGTTGGCTTTGTTCACGGAGCATAAATACTGATAACACAAATGGACCGGAACATATATCGTATTGCTCAATGTTGTACGTCGCCACACCGTATATAGAGAATGAATAGGGAACAACGCAACGTACAAAGGCCAGGGTTCTCATCACCACGATTACCACGCAACGGAACAACTGACGTTCGCACGGACATACTTTTACTTTACTTCTCCTTGAGAGAAAGTCAAGACGAATCTCAATCTCATGCATGAACCTATTTATGTACGGTACCTTTGGCCTGGCTTGGCCACGACCATAAGGCCATACGCGTTTGGGTGTACATAAGTTTAATAGATAAGAGAAAAATACTCTAGGGCTCTAGAAGTCTAGTCTACAACACTACAACTCTTGAACTAGTATCGTACTTCTTTTCTGTCACGGGTTGAAACACAAGCTCCCGTTTCTGGATGTGCTGTTTGGAAGTAAAGGGTGGTTCACACCTACTAACTCTTCTCCATTGCCAAACATGGTGGTTACCTGAAGTACACGGTGAACGCGTTGCACTCAGAGGAAGTGGGATTAATGGTTATGATGACAGCGTAGCAGTACGGAGTTCCCATCTGCTATCAGTCGGCACGGGGTTTGATTCCGTGAGCCTGGCCTGGTATATCTGAACCCCGATTTCCCATACTGTGGGGTTTTTACCTCGTATAGGCAGGGATTCTTTCCACTCTCACTTAAATGCCCTAGTGGGGTAGGAAAGTCGGGTACCAAGAGAATGCCCAATGAAGGTTAAAAGATATTGGATGCAGTTTGGTGATAGTGGAGATATGCATTTGTCAAAATGAGATGAATTCTGAACCTGCAGCAGGGTTGGGAGCTTCCTCCCTAGTTGAAATAGACGATAAGCTATCATTTGAAGTGTGATATCTGAATTTCATTGCACAACTCGGGGTAGACAAGCCATAGTATAACCCCTTATGTTTTCTGTATGTTAGTGGTTATGCACCACCCTGAAGAATATAGAATGTACATCACTCGTAGTTCGTGGCCATTCTGAGAGTAAAAAGCATCAAATCAATCTTGTTCCCTGCGTATGCATGTGAGAAAGGCGAAGACAGAGGCACGAGCACAGGCACGGGTGCTTTCACTTCCGCTACATCATGAGCATGGTGAGAGTGAGGAACCCGGGACCAGACTGCATATCTTTTAGGGTTTTACCCGGTTCGGTTTGTTCCCGAATTTCAATACAGTGCCTGTACGGGTGTGGATGAATGGCAAGTAAAGTAGAGAAGGCTTTTCATGTGCTACCAACCCTTTTACCTGTTTCAAGATTGAACGATCGCATTTATTTCTACTCACTATCCAATGCTACACCAAAGTAGGGAGAAGTAGAAAGTCGCGTTCTCCTGTCCTGGTCTCCGCCCAAACTCGACATAATCAATGCATGGAAATTAGCTTGTCTTGTTCATTAGTAATATTTCATGAAAAAGTTATCATTATGGAAATATAAATATGTGTATCCTCATATTATTAGAAGGTAGTGCCCGTGGGATGGTCCGAAGTCCGAACCTTTGAGCCATATGATAAATGGATAAAAGCTAAAATGAAAGACAAAATGACAGAACATTCAGTCGATAAAACGCGTATCGATAAAAAAAATTGATTATGGAGAGAAAAAAATGAACAAGATTAACACTTTATACGTTTTAAATTCACGAGCGAAAGAGAGTACTTATTTATTACCACTTTTTCCTCTAAAGTTACAATTTCAAATATTTGTGAAATCCAATTTCAACAAAAAATTCACTTTCCGTTTATTCAACCGTTTACGCAAGAAGCAAGCCATTCTGACCTATTTTTTGGAGTAGGTAGGTATAACTAAGCTACCTCATAAAATTATTAATTCCGTCCCAAGATACAGACTTAAATTGCCGTAGAGTAACTTGCTGTCGCCACAAACTAAGCCAGGAGACTTGGGATTATACAAACGGGAAGGTAGCCTTAGCGTAATCGTGGCATTAGTACCCGCATTTGTCACGGCCACGGCTCGCACAGGCCTGAGTCTTCAAGACAATTAGAGAAAGTGCTCTTCCAGTCCACATATTTGTACTTTCTTATGCTACGTGGTTTCGAGAGTTTTTCCAGAAAAGAGTGGAATAAATGTTCTGGTTGTATGCATGGATGCTGATGGAATGAATGAATGAATAGACCGTAGAAGATCCTTACCTCCTCCTCCTCATCATCATCATGATCTTGAAATCCATTCCGGAGTCTCATTTGTTGTTGTCTCAAGTAAGTGGTGGTGAAGGGAAGACTGAAATTAATGTCAAAGGCTGTAGTACTAGGAGTCGTCGTCGTCGTGGAAGTCGACGTCGTCGCCGGGGCTCCTGCTCCTGAAGAAAAATTCTTAGGGGTGAAAAGAAGTGAGTTTTCTGGGGAGGGCGTGGCGATGTCAACTCCAAGGAGTTTTCCGTTCCCGGCTGACTCTCCACTGGGACTTCCACGTTTTTGACACTCCATGCATTGCAACAAAAATTTGGTCACAGCTTCTCTGGGTAAAAATGCATACTTCTCTGTGATCTACGGACACATACAAAAAAAGAACCATAAGTTTTGATTCGCTTTCATGGAAAGTATGAAGTGAACCAACACAACAGTTTTGCACAGCGGGCTTACATGTCAAAATGTGAAAGCACTACTTACGCCCAATCTGTAAAGAAAGTTTACATGAGAAGTAGTCCATGGAAACTAGGACACACAGAGTCTTCAGGACTGAAAGCCTGTCGAAGACTTCAAGAGCTTGGATCGGGGAACATGAGACACCTACCCTGACGAAATGTCGAAATTTTTAGAATCACCCTGCGCAACCGACTTTTATTTTAACCAAACTGTACGTACAGGCGGGTTATTTTTGTAGCCTCCTGTTTTCATAGAAGTGACCGTTGTCACTAATAAGATAAGGGTCAACCTCAAAATTCCAAATATTTGTCGTGCCCTCATGAAGTTTTCGATACACACATACATATTTAATTTTAAGCGTGAGGGATGTGAAGTGTGGAATGGAAGGATGAAAACTTGCCCCGACTTTCACTGAAATCCAGTTTGGGCAGCCCAAAAACTCACTATTTTCCTGTTCTTGTTCTGGGAAACATATTTCTTCCAGACCTGTTCACTCCTTTTCTCTTTCCTTCCTCCCAATGGAGATGTAATTTTATGCTTGCACGCCTTTTGTACTCTGCACTGCAGTCGTCAGGAAATAATATATATCTGGGGGTAAAAAGAACTCAACGTGCGTCCCTACTTGGGTAAATATAAAATAAAAGTCTCTGATCGTCATCTCGAGTATCAGGATAGGAGTTGTATATAATGCACTACTGGGTACCCTGAACATACACTTTTACCAGGGTTTTCTAAAAAGGAAACTCAGTAAACTTTCCCCAGTACAAACCATACGTACCAAATATATACAAATGCACTCACGGATGACTGAATGCAACTCATGCTACAGTGCATGAAAGTGAAAATTATATCTACACGACTCTGAGGGAGTGTTAGGATTATTTTGAGAACCGAACGACGAGTTCACACGGCCTGGAATGGAAGTACATAAATGTTTTGATTTAAAGGGGTTACGTATATGTGTTCTGTACAAAACTATTCACGTTTAAAAAAATTGAGAGCAATTGAGCGCATAAAATGGAAGTACCTGCTTGATCTTAAGCACTTTCTATTTATAAGGTAATATTCCAGTGATATAACTAAATATTGAAAAACCGTGTAGACCTAATTGGACATTTAATTTTGGGTTTGCAAAAATACAATGCCAAAAATACATTAATTGAACGAACAATCAGTACACTCAGTATGGTAATCTTCCGCAATGTCAGGAAGGAGTGAAAATATGGAGTTCAGTTATTTAAATCCAAACATTTATTCATCGTTGGGCATTGCTTGATGTTGCTGAAATAAATCTTGATGAAGATTCGGTACCAGGACGAACTAAAAAAAATCACTTACCGCACGATATGTTCTTTTTTGACCAGCATGTTTCCCATTCTTTGCCTCTGTCTCCACATGGACAGTGTAAATTATGTCAAAGAAATGTTCCACAACTGCTACCCGCTTGTAAACAGGTTTCTCACTTCCCGCTCCATCCTGAAACAAAACAAAATAATGCTGTAATGAGATACTTGCACTAATTTGCATTTTTAATAATTGTAATCGCATAGTTAATGTTTAATTATATCGCGTGCGTACATTTAATGTTTTTAACACTAGACGTGTAGTAATTAAGAAGCATTTCCTCAAAGGTATGAAATGTGCACAACTTTATCACACTGTAAACATAGGGAAATCATCATCTTATCTGGATGCATAAAAACATAGTGTTACATCAGATCTAATCTTAGCCTTTAAAACCTCAGAGGTAGTAAAACATTTGTATATGTACAATAATCATCAACCCTTTGTAAATTGCCACCAATTTTTAAGTTCCCAGCGGAATTCCCATAATCTTAACCTGTATAACGATTTTCTGTATTTTCTCTACTGCGTTCCAGGCCTGAGTTAGGCGTCCCATGATTTTTAGGAGTTAAATGACCGTGTTTCTATTTGCATAAAGATTTAAATAAACTTTAAATTAAATGATTTTAATAGAACTAGAAAGGACGGTTGGCATCTGCTAGAAAACTAATCGCCGTTAACAATGTTAACTGCGATTTTAGCTGTAGATTTTTTGATAAGACTCAATTTTGTAAGCTTGGTCGCAGAAGTGACAATATTTCTCTAACGATGATTTTTTTTTACGTTTCTTCAGCATTGTTACATGGGAGGTTCTTCATGGAATGGGCTGTTTCAGCGATATCATGGTCCTTTAAACATTTCTGGTAAAGAATGAAAGTTGGGGAAAGCAAGCGTATAACAAACCACTCGCCATGCCCGCCACCTAGCGTCGGAAATGTGAACTCAAGGTCTGTGCTTTCACTGCTTTCTTTCTCCAAGTGACTAAAACACATTGCCCTAGATGGGGACTACACCAAAACCAGTCTGAACAAAAAATACAACCCTGAATTTCATTCCATATATATTTTGTAGTTACAGTTCTAGTCCTAGCACTGGTCCCATCATAACATCAACAGACTCACAAGAAAAGTTCGCCCGTTTCGTTCGTTCGTTCGTTCTCCCATTCCAAGTTGAATTCCCCTTGGGGACTTTACTCTCGAACTTCAACTTCAATCCTCTCAAATCTGAGCTAAATCAACTGACTCATCCTTTCCTTTCATTCATTCATTCAGTCATTCATTCTCCCCAACCAGATTGAATGGGACCGATTGGAGTGTGTAGAAGTGGAATGTATGGGACAGAATGGAAATTGGTAAAGGGGGACGAACTCGAACCCGCACGGGTTCGTCCATACTTATCGCGACATGTAATCAACGAATTAGTCATGAAATGAATATTGTATCATTGAATTTAATCTAACCTGGCTAACTCTTTCCTAGCTTGGTCTAATGACAAATCACCACTCCCTTCTCTTTTTAATTGATGAAGAGTGTATGTCCAATTATAATGATCATTCACTCCAACGCTCTTCACTCCTTCAACTAATGTCAATTTGTCTAAAATGTCAATCATAAGATGAGAACTTTCGCTGGTTATCAACCAAACTTGGTTTCGTAAATGGTCAACTACTCCTACCTTTGCAAGACGTTCAGATTAATTGAATAGGAAATTGGAATCAAATGGTCAGTACCGCTTCCTTCAAAATTAAAATTCAATTCAATTCAAATTCTGCACTCAATGCAATATTTATTTATTTCGTACTAGGTCTGGGAGGGCACGAACCTAATGGAATAATGTACGCCGTTGGAATTCCTTCGATTTTTGATGTCGTGGCCGTTGTGATCCTGAACAACTTTCGTGAAGGTCCGACCCAAAAGTCTAACCGTTTGGCCGCTAAA
This sequence comes from Protaphorura quadriocellata, assembly GCA_034698945.1. Classification (NCBI taxonomy): domain Eukaryota; kingdom Metazoa; phylum Arthropoda; class Collembola; order Poduromorpha; family Onychiuridae; genus Protaphorura; species Protaphorura quadriocellata. The sequence goes on along the minus strand of JAQGCA010000170.1, from coordinate 17,985 downwards.
AACACACAGATGGGTATTGCTACGCCGTAGAGTGAAAGCGAAGGTGAAAGTCACTACTCGGCATCGCACATCCCCACTTGTGTTTTCAGCGGCCAAACGGTTAGACTTTTGGGGGTCGGACCTTCACAAAAGTTATACGGGATCACAGGGGCTACAACATATCAAAAATCGAGGGAATTCCAGTACATTTTTCCATAAGGTTTGTGCCCCCTTCTTTGAATGTGAGATTTAACTAATTTAATACGGATGCCTTAATTAAAAGTCATAGTCAACTTTCAGTTTACCGTGAATTAATTCTAACTGTTTGACATCATGCAAATATGTATCTTTCCAGTTTTTCAACGCATTCACGCACTTTTACATACACTGGCATGCGTATTGATTGCATTACAATCCAGACAGTTACTGCAGTGTTCAAGTACTGCTATTTATTCAGTGAGAAATCTTCCTTCCAATGTTTATATAACAAAATATTTTAACTGAAGGAAGTTGAAGGTATACATATCAAAGTAACGAGGCAGATGATTAGAAAGTAAAAGGAAAGGAAAGGGAAAGAAAGAAAACAAAAAAAACGTAAGGCAGGAAAGCCGTGCACGCATGCATGCAGAGATTCCACGTACAACTTTTTTCTTCCATTTTTTCACTTTCCCTGTGTATGCGTGTGTGGCTGTGACTGTGAACTTTCTCCGGATCTAACTGCCTCCAAAGCACCAAGGAATTCAACAGGTGGAGATCTCGAGGCAACACACATACACACTGATATATGCAGAGTTAGTAGTCGTAGTCATATGTTGTAGGCCATGTGTACAATGACTAGGGTGTGTACAGAGTGAGCATCAAATTTTCTTGGTTTTAATACTACTCGAAGATTAATTCACATTAGCAGTAGAGAATTCGAGTATTTCCTTCAATATTGGCTTGCCATTCATTTTGGACTAAGGTGGCCAGTTGTAAGGAAATGCTATAAAAATAGCTCTTAAACCGTCCTACATTGTCTGATTTTGGGGTCGAGAATTTACCATGGTGAAGGTCCCCGAATATATACAATTACGTAATAGCCGACGACGCTAATTTTTCCAGACTCTTGGGAATCCAAATTTTAGTAGTCTGGTGCCGAATTTCCTTCCAAAATTTGAATAGTGATAACTGTTGGATTCCTAATACAATGAGCAAGAGAGGGTTTGACAAAATGGACGCCTCCTTTATAAATGACCTAGTCACTGTACATATTGTCTAATTGTACACATTAGCTAGAACATATTTTTCTCTAACGCATACGTATGTATTAACAAGGCACATACGTAGGTCTGGACCTGAAGTTTTTAGGCAGTTCGAGTTCTAGTTCTTTAAGTGAACTCGCCATACGAACCTCGGAACGATTCTAGCAGTCTGCCAGCTTGCTTGAGAGGTTTGGCCGTGCATTCTTAATAAAACTCAGTATTCTGATGCCGTATTGCCAACCCAAGCAAACTTGTGATGTACGTGTGATATATGGCATTGATCCAAAGGAACCGCGACTATGTACGTGGATACCATAATATCCATCCATGCATGCATGTATCCATGCCTTCCTTCTAATCCAATTCTCCTACGATTTCCAGTCCTCTTTCGGACGGGATGTTGTGCAATAGTAACGTAATGTAATGTGAAATTCGGAGATGGTTGGGTAGAGGAACAAACAAACCGATTCTATTCCTGAAATGCAATACTCGCAGCTAATACAGTACAATTGTAGAGTGTTCTGGCTTAGACTTAATAATGTGCTTCCTCATTAAATTCAAAATCTTTAGAATAAAGTGAAGAAACAGAAAGGGAACCAGGTAAATCCATACTTAAGACAGACGTAGACAATTGAAACTTAGAGGACGAATACAGAAAGCTAAACACGATTTCACTAATTTTCGGAACCTGTGTTGTATAGGGAAGTAAGGATATTAAATTGAATTTTGCAGAATGACATATGTATCAACTGATCCAACGACATTTTAATATACGACCCTTTTGCTTTGAGCAAATTCGGGAAATGTCTTATTTCTAGAGGTATCATTCACTCAGGAATCATATTAATTCGATTTCTAGATATCTAACTCTTAGTTTCTAGAAGAAAATACCAGGAGAAGAAGGGCTGTCAATCGGAAAATAATAAAAGTGTTTTGGAGAATCGAAATTAGAGTCACAATCGGAATCGAAATTCTAAATAATCAGAATCCGAATCTTCAAATAACCGCAATCGGAATCCAAATCTTCAATTAGCCGCAATCGGAATCCGAATCTTCAATTAGCCGCAATTGGAATCGAAAAGAAGAATCGGAATTCGTATTATTTGTCGTAGGATTTTGATTCTAACTCGGCGCAAGTCTGAAGTCACCAAGTCCAATCGGGCCATTCGGGAATATTTGGTGTGTTTCTTATGCACTCAGTGTCCGACTACGATTTCTGAATGCCGAATCCTCTTGATAGCTTGACCACAAAATAGATTCCCCTGTAACCGGATTGTACAATTAGCTGCATGAGTAGATTCCCAAACTATTTGTTTCACCAATGTGAAAAAAATAGATGGGACCGCAAGTGGAGAGTCATGTATTCGAACATTTTATTTGCAGTAAAAACGAGAACCGGTCATAGTATAAATATTTTGACGATTGCGATGGAAAATCAGCAGTAATATACTGTCAGCACCAGACCCCAGACGCACCCTTTGATTTCTCAACCACACAAGTCTCAAACAGTCTCAAGCTCGATTATGCACAAAGACAGAACACAATGTTTCAATGTTCAACTATCGCTCAAATGCTTGCAAATAAACAATCACGAACACACAATTTAGATCATTCATAAACCTTTAACAGTACTCAAAGGTTTTATTCCCTACTCAAGATTACACTGCCTAGATAATTTATTATTAATTAATTAATTGATCTCAAGAAAGTAAAAACTAAAAACTACAGACGATTCCCAAATGCTGATCGCTGCACACAAAACTCAAGCGCAACTTCCTAGCTCAAGATCCCTAGCCCGAATACTGACTGTCTCGTTCACTCCCGATTCCAGACATACATGGAAACACAACAAACATCACAAGCATTAATTGACATTCATTACATTACATAATTATTCTGGACATTCTACTTCTTTCTGACTACTAGCATGCTCATTATTCCTACAATACGAATATACCTAGAGGCGGCTGGAGGTTGATCGTCCTCATGTGCTAGAAATTTTAACCCAAGCCGAAGGCACCGCTCAGAAAAGTAAAACTGTCGTGTTTAAACTTATTCGAATTTCTTCGTTCGACAAAATTTGTAGTTAGAATCAAAATAGGAGAACCGAACCGTACCAAATTAGTCTCTCCAAAGCAAAGTTAGGAAGGCCGCCTGTGTAACAATGCTACAACTTTCTGACTATAAACCCTTCAATAATAATTTGAAATCCAATTTTTCCTTCAATCTCTGAAGCAGAGCAGGGAATGCACTTCCAATCCATTTTGATACCCCCCATTCATTGTCAGAGAAAACCATTACAAGAGAACATGCATACATGGTCCCGTCAGAACGGAAAGAAGTGGTTTGGAGGGCCACTAGCATCTAATCTATCACTCTGCCCGACGACCCGGGCGCTCTATTCTTTCCCGGATTGAGTGTAGGTAATTTTGTCGTTAAAACTCTGGTGCACTCTTACCAATCCGGTCGTATTATCCTTGACGAGGCCAGGGCAAATCCACTAACGCCTTTCCTTGCATATACAGAGAGAGTACAGGAGAAAGTGGTGTTGTTCATTCCATGCCATTCCTATCTCTTTATGGCTCAGAGTGCGAAGTGGGTAATCCATAGCGCCGTTACTCGGATCATACCTTACGCCCTGACAAGGGATCCTCTTTGCATGGCACGTCAAGATTCTCATAGTTAATAGTTACAACCAAAGCATGCCTAATTTCAACATTTAAAACTGGTTTTGTTCCAAGGGTTTGGATTTTCTCCCAAAAAATGCACCCTTTGCATATAAGAATGGCTAAACAAGCCAAATTCTGTTCAAATTATATAAAGTTCACTTTAAAGAGATTCTATTTTGCGAAGGCATGCTACGAACATAGTTTGTTCTATTTAGTGAGGTGATTGATAAATGTCTGCGTTTATTCAAGGGACAGAAAATAAATACTGACGAATATTAAATGTCCCTTACTTATACCATTTTAAGTTCTATTAATTTTTGTGTCCGGAAGCAGACTATCGTAGAAGACCATAAAAACCTGTTAAAAATTGACTTGATTGGTAAAGTTCGGAAGATGCAACAAGGATTCGTATTTTTAAGGACTCAAAGACGGACATCTGATCACTTTACCCGTAAGGTATGTATAAAATACTAGTATGAAATGTCTCGACACTTCAAGAGTCTCCCTTGTTGGTTAATTCACCTACTCTATTCTACTCCATTGGAGTGCAGTGTCTTGTGTATGGGTCCGTGAAAGCTAATGCAGTGAAATTCACACGTAAAATACACACTGAATAAATACATATGTATACGTATACATTATGTATAGATAGGAAAAAGGCTAAGTAAGAAGGTAAGACCCGACCGACGCGACCGACCCAAGGAAGTTTGTGACCCATCAAGCAAACTTCAGTGTGCTCGGGTGCCTAAGTGGATACGCTGTCATTTTCCATCGTCTTCCTCCCTTGCCCAACCCATTTTCCTTAAAACGAGTGAAAGTCGTCTGGAGAAAGCAAGTCATGGCTATGTGCTCTGGGCTATGGGATGCCTGTCTGTCTGCCATTCCATAAAAGCTTATGTGTTTCTACTTTCTACAGAGTCGGAGTGTAGATTCTTCGACAGTCAACCACTACGGTAAGTTGGCTGATGGAAACTTAGCCGTTAGCCCCCCGGAGTTGTTAATCCCATGGAAAAGCTGGTAAGGAAATTTTTTTGGGAGAGTGGTCGTTCTCGCCAACTTGATGAGTCCCAACCTTCCAATTAGGCCTAGCGGCTTCCGGACGTCGTCGTCGAGTGGGGCTATAACTCCCGTCACCAGCGTCGTCACTCTCCTCAACCCTAAACCTTACCACCCGGTACAAAACCAAACTCTTTCCATTTTCTCCCATTTGTATCAGACTTGGCAGGTTGCCCTCAAGCTCATGAATGTTTCTCGCTCCCTGTCTTTGTCATCAACCACAGAACAGGGGCGGGACAAATCTTGCACGAAACCCCCTATTTTCAACATATTCTCTACGTATAAGTACAGGGTCCCTCGTATATTGAATGCCATTGGAAGTAAGTATTAAAATACTTCGTCACAAGACTTGAATAGTTACTTCAAAGTACTGTGAGGCATAAAAATATTTTACGAAACAAAATGGACATTTTTTTTAACAGGTAAAAACAAAGGAACAAGACATCCTGTGAAAGAAAGTCCCGTACATAGTAGAGCACAGGCAGAAAACCATGCTGACCAGAGGGACTGAAACCCCGACCATAATGAGAAGATAAAAGAGCCGTATTTCCAAGGATACAATACAAGAAATTAGAAACAGCGCTCAATGAGCTAAGAGGAAATTTTATTTCTTCAGGATTTGTCTCGATAATTCCAATTTGGAAAAGGACATTCATCAAATTACAAAGTCGGCGCATGCAGACTGCTATTCAAGACCTTCCAGTTACAGCGCCACTCCCTAAGATTTAAAAGGTCGACACATTCATACGTAAAACCCGGTAGATTCAAATGTGTTAGGAACATTAAGCATAAGGGATCTACCCCTTTTCAGAAGATGTAGTATTCTGGGTATGATGTGGCACTGAGAAATGAGATGAGCTGGTGACGACGGACATAGACGAAAGGAGCCTTAGAGCATAAGTACGCATAATATGACTGTGCACAGCGACAGTATACTGGAGGACCGGTTGCATTCAGTTCGGTTAGATTATATTACCCGGGACCTGGGCCTGGGCCATGGGGTTTTGAATTCGTACCCATCTCAAACTGTCACAACCAGCCGCTGAGGGAATGGCTGATAAGGTCTCCATGTCTCTTGTCTCTCAACCCAACTATTCTACTCTTGTCCTTCCTTCCTTTGACTGTGACGACGATGAGGAACTACGAAGACAAAACAAACCCATCAGGAAACAAGTCTATTTTAGCTATGGTGGGGCTAGAACCACGTGGTGACGTGACATATGCCTCTTGAGAATTGATTTACCATGGCATCTAGTATAATAAGGAAGGGAGAACGTCTCGTCAGACCAAGGAAGCATTTTACATGGTAGAAGTTTCTTCTGTACGTACCGTGTGCATGGGCATATGTCTAAGACTAACTGCATTTTGGGGTAGAAATAGTAGAATAGAGTTCGCCGTTCTTGCAAAATTCGTGGGCTTTGCTAAGCTAGTTGAGTTAGAAACTTCCTGTAACTCATTTCTGTTCTCAACTCAACGTTTCCGCTCTCTCCGGGCCGTCGACGGTGCTCTGAAAAGGAAACTTCTTTTTATGTAAAACCCACAATTGACTATGACATCCAAAAATCAAAACGAAGGAAAAGCTCTGCACTTGTTATCTATCCTGAGTTGTGTTACGACAGAATTCAGACGTCAAACATTCTTTGTCAAATGATAGCTAATCGTCTATTTCAAACCTGGGAGGAAGCTCCCAACTCTGATAAACAGTTTCAAAATTCACTTGATTTTGATTTACTCTACTGTCACCACACTACACACGTTGTCCTCTTAATCATCGCTGGGCATCATCTTGGTACCCGGCTTTCTTACTCCACCAAGGCATTTGTTTTTGAAAGTGAGATTAGAAAATACCAACATGCAAGGTAAAAACTGGCAAGGTACTACAAGGTGAAAACCTCACATTATACGAAAAGTCAGAATATACCAGGCCCGGGGGATCGAACCTCGTCCCAAGAGGAAGCATATGGGAACTCCATACTACTACGCGGACTCGGCTCTGGTTGTTTCATACATAACAAATACTCATTTTTCTTGGTTCTTGGGTCCTCCTTTGCTTTTATACGCAAAGTTGTTTCCTTGAGAAAATGCTGGCCTGGCCTAGATTCACCTCGAGTCCTGAGTTTTGTGTCCTCTGGATGTAATATGTAATGTAATGTTGTTCCTTGTGACTGACGAGAGGTCTTTCTTCGCAAGTTTGTCCTGGATGCTATTTGTCCCATGTTTCTGGCATAGAGATATACGTTAGAGTATGCATGAAGAGCTTCGAACTCTATTTCATCGTTCTCTTTCGAGACCTCCAGAGTTGAGTTCATGATGCTTCTGAGTGAATCTACAATTCTAAAGTAGGAAGAATACTCGTATGTCTATGCTACGAGAATTTTCTTATCGTGCCCTCCACGTCAGTTTTGCTTTGAGAGTTTTGAAGTTTGCAAATTTAGAAACTTATGTTATTAGGATGAGCTGTGCTGTGGACTGACGGAAGGTAAATGGTAGAGTTGTGGGAATGGGACTGAACTACATACGCCGAGCTGTTGTGATTTGTTGTAGTGTGCAGTTTACCTTTTCAGCAAGGGCAAATACCAGGAAACTTGTACAGAATCGCTATTTATTCTAGTTGTAGGTCACAAAGCCACCAATTCGTGAATCGCATTTTTCCAATTCAGCGTTCTGAGTTTGCTGAATAAATAATTGTCACCAAATTCGGAAGAATAGTATCTGATATTTCCACGGATAGGAGCAACGATGAGAGTACACTTATTCATTGGTTCTTAATAAATTACCAAATAACGTCATGCAGCAGAACTGGAATAAATCATATAGTTCGGGTCACACACCTAAGAATTTGAATCCAACCTAAATACCCAGCAATTTTACTAGCATAATATATTACATTTAGCAACCCCCCTCCAGGTAACTGTGCTCCAAATCAGAGGAGCAACATTTAAGGTTTATCGATCTCCCAAGTCAAGTCAAGTCAGTCACACACTTTGCAGCCTTGTGGTTTCCCCCCGCATTCTCTTTCATGAAGAAAGTCGGTGGAAATCAAAGCTTTTCCCAAATGACAATAGACTCGGTGGAAGGAAACCAAACCACGGTGCACCGTTCACGAGAGTCAAGTCCAGAATTACTGCCTTGTCATTTTACCGCGACGCGGCGATCCAATTCCCTTTCATTTCATCACAATTCGTCAGTCTAGAAGTCTGTAATGTACAGTGCAGTATCGAAAATAGAGGTAACAAGGTAACAGTTGTGATTGTGAAACACCAGATCCACTTAAGGCCAGCCCGAGTGGTAGGGTCAGGCGTCCTCATGAAACAAGGCAGATTTGTCATAGAAGAAATTTTGACTAACAGCCAGAAATTTTTGTAGCTCACCAGGCTTTTTCTATTGAAAAAGTGTCCGAAATTAGTTTTACCCAAAACCTTCGTGGTCGTGACAGTAGGACATTATAAATCCTGAACAATTTAGCAAGAAAAGCGATTTCCTTGTAAACCGTAGCGTAGCATCGACGTCGCCGTCCGTCCTTTACAATGAAACCATTTTCTTATGAAGGAAACGTCGGCATGAATTCCACAAACCTTATGCACTCACATTATTATTTTCCTGCCTTATGCTAATGCTTTTGAAATATTGGAGAGGAAAGAGTAGTAGAGAAAATAAAAGACATTCCTCAAACGGGTCGACCGACGAAATAGGGGAAAAGGGTTTCCCGGGAACTTTCACTTCAATTGCACCTAGTTTGTAACATAGAATGGTGTTGAAGTGATGAAAAGGGTTTGCTTTGCACTTTGCATGCTACATTATTCTCCTGTTCTCATGATTCGTGACCCGGGCCAAGATTTATATCTCATTACCCCCCGTGGTAACGCCACAAGCTAACCCAACCCAGCCCAACCCAAACTTCATCATCTCAAACGTAAGTTTTTCCCATGCATGCAAGTATTACTTTTTCACACGCTTCGCTATAAGGCTGGAATTATGGGCTGTAATTCAGATACGATTTACTTATTCTGTGAACTGTAATGCAAAATTCCGGATCCGACTTCTAGAAGGAACCTCCCAGCGCAGTGTCCGGCAATCACCAAATGCTTATGCCGCAGGCAAATGGTCAAATCAAATATGTCAATTTTGAATGTCAATTTTCGCGTTCCACAGCCAGACATGGACTTTCAAAATTATCAGCGATTAGAGTTAGAATACCGTCGAAAAGTTAAAATTCTTCACCAGGCATAGATTGGCAAGAAATTATGCAATATTCATAATTCAACTCTTCAAAAAATGACGAAGGCCTTTTACGTAATGTGACCCGAACCCTGGAACACTGGAATTTATGCGTGAATTCATTTTAGATTCCGGACTGCAGTTCTTCCGTGCACTCGGACTTACTGCAAACTGGAATCCACCCTCGGAACATTTTGAGAAAAAATGAAAAGAGTTGTGCGGTTTAGGTCGAGTCTTTCCATTATTATGAGGAGAAGAAGATGTGCCCGCCTGCCGTAGAAAATCCTCATCTCTTCACTTCTCCCCCACATATATTTATTCGACCTGTCATTTCCCTTGAATCGCATTTCTATTCTCTTCTCCTATTCTTTGTCCCTTCATCACTTTCAGAAGAGCGAGAGAGAGAGAGAAATAAAGAGATAGGACGAGTGTGAGTGTGAGTCCGGGTTCTTTCTCCAGCTCAATGAATCAGGCGGGTTTGAGGTCTGAATGTGTCATCTGGAATCCGCCTCATCCGTTATTGTTACCCTTCTCTGGGCTCAACTCGCAACTTTCCGCCCCGCCCGTAAGCTTACATAAAGATAACGACGACAACGTGGGTGGGGGGCTACACTGCACTTGACTGTCCCGCAAACAAAGTCGCCGAAAACTGCAATGTCATTAGGAATGGAACCTCAAATCTAGACTATCTTGGGTCACACCACTATTTGGATTGCATTGAAACTGTATACATATTGTGACTAGCGACTAGGGGATGTACACATTTCTGTATGGGTTGACCACAATTCATAACACATATAAAAACCATGGCGAAATAAAAAACATTAGAGTTTTTATAAACCGATGCGGAATACAGGTATAAAGCACAGGACTTGTTATCTAGCCTGTGTTGTGAGATGGCGGAATTCAGATATCACACATTATGAGAGATATGATGACTTAGTGTGTATTTCTGCGAGTTCACGAAGTCAAAAACTAATGATGTACCAAAATTTTCGGCCGAAACTGAAACCGAAAATTCAATTTCGGCTCCCATTTTAGGCCAAAATCGACGCCGAAACCGAAATTTCGGTTTCGACTATAGACCGGTACCAAAATTTTGGCTCTTGGCCGAAAGTCGATTTCGGCACATCTCTAGCAGAAAACACTCAACCCCACTATTCCTACTCTAGTGGAAAATGGCGTGTTTAACAAATTGACCGAAGCCGTATCTTCCCTCTAGCTAAAGATTCAACGTCCAATACAGTGAGGCAGGAAGGATAACATTTGGCACATTGCTACAATCAGAATGGCAGTTATCAGTGAAGAAACATTTTCTTACAACAGGTCACACCACAACCATGTAATTACTACTTGATGTTCAAATGTGTGGATTAGAATTAGAATCCGAGACCTACAAGAAGTACAATTCCTTCTGAGTTTTACCAGTGTGGCTGTTACTCAGTGTAGTCAAAATTTCACCCTCCTCTTTGCACTTTGACCTTAAATTTCCAGTAAAGTACATGTATTTATTTTCTTCCTTGCCTACCCACGCATTTATAAGATTCTCTTAGAAATAATCCTCTGTTCGTTCATGAAAGAGCACCTGTTTTAAAGGCACGTGTGTCTGTCTTCCAGAAGCAACCAACGAAGTTAAATGCCAATGCCGAGCTGGAAAGCATTCGCATTCATCCCTCCGGGGCAAAGTCTTATTAAAATATTCACTTGGCCCGCACTAAAGATTACATGTTCTTAAGTCTTTTCCTCTGTGCCTCAAGTCTACAATTTCCAGTCCGACTAATGCAATGAAGTGTAGTGCTGGCCCAAGTTGAACCAACCAGAAACAAAAGCAAGAAAGAAACACCATGTGGCCAGGTGGACAGACCGAAGCGGGTTATATCTGTTCATCGCAAAAACCATGCCGACCATAAACTGGTCGGCATGGCAGAGAAGAGAGTCGAAATACAGACATGCATCGTCGGTTCGAACGGAAACCCGGTGGCAAAGAAAAGACCAAGAAACCGTCTGCTCCGGCCAGCTAGTTCAAGAGGGACGGTTTCGACATGGTAATGCTGCTATGCCGCCGGAAGTTAAATCAAAACCACAATCTTTGAATGACGACGTAAACTCATAGAAGCTTTCTGTCAGAAATATAAGACTTCTGGAGCAAATTTCTACGGAAGTTCATGGGATAGGAGTCAAGAACAAGATTTTGTGCACCAATCAAATATTCCAAGGGCTGTGAATGTTTAACCAAAAATCTTTACAAGAAAAAAGAATTTGACAGACCTTAAAACCAGTATTAGAAATATAAGTCTCCGTTCTAGTATATTCGCACAGCCAACCACTTTCTTTGCTTAGGTGAGGGTTCGACCTTTCGGACAGACATGTATGGTGGTTATTTGAAGCGATTATCTTCCATGGATATTTCTGTACTACTTCTCTGGCAAAATGTAAAACAAGGCCGCTCTGGACGAAGATAACGAGGATGTTCAGCTATTTCTTACGGGAAATCTCGATTATGGAAAGAATTTCTATTTTGTTGCTGATCTTGAAGTGAATTCACCTAGAAATCTTCCCTCTTGGAATTTCTGTTTCGGAAGTAGTGTGTATTCTCTGATGAGATGTTAGCGGTTCCTTTCCAGAGAAGTAGATAGAAAAGTAGTGGAGATGGTTGTTGGAGGTTGGACTCGTTGGACGACATGATCTTTTATTCCCTCTGCCTTCCTTGCTCTCTCTCCCATGATGATCGTATAATGATGAGGATGCGGAAGAAGCACATCCCACGGTGATATTACTCCGTCCGCCACATTAGAACCCTCTTCACTACAAAATACACTTGTCTTCACCCAATTTTATGGCTTACTACCACCACCACCATCACTATATCTTCCAAAAAGACGACATGTTTCCAAACCCTGCCCTGCCCACACTAATGAAGATGCATGTACTTGGAATGAGGTCTTTTTTAGAACCCACACATTAAAAGATACCATACTTTGTTACTAGTACTATTTTACAACACCTTGCCAAAAACGAATCTGGAGTGTTGGGTTGGAACAATGTTGAGTTTCAGTCCAAATCAAACAAGTTCTTTCGTTGTCTTTTGCATACATATGTTTCACCTTTAATTGAATCCGCCAAACGTCTCACGTACATTACGCCCAAAAAGCAAGCAAAAGCAAGCAATTATACATAATCAGATAGCACACCTGCCTATCTAAGCAAGATCTTTAGATATCACACTATTTTTTTCAAATTTTGGTTTCCTCAGTTCTCCAACATGATAGTTGTTGGTTGACCCCATGATTTCACTTTTGAACTTTCACCCCAAAGGTCTGACGATCCGATATTGTAAGATGCTTGTGTGTACAACTTGTCAAACCACATACGTCAACCTTCAACAAACTGGATATTCCATGCGCTGATAAATTCAAAATGTTTACTCCATTACAGATGTTCAAGCTTATTTGAAAAAAGAGTGAGACAGCTAGCGACAATTTAGTGAGCTCACCATGTAATCTGTATCCATGTTCCATGTACCGTGTAGACTGAAAAACATCTCACCTATCATCCGTTTAGGCTCGTGATCACTTTACTTACCTGCAAGGGGTTTATTTTTGGCCACGAGTATTTCTTACTGCCGCAGCAGGAAATACTTGAGCTAAAAAGTAGAGCAAGTAAGTGAAGTGTACGTGAGAATCAGAACTTCTAAAGCTGGTGACAAATGACAACGACTGCGAGGGGCACAATCATGATAGAATCTTCTTCCCTTCTCACAAATACTTTCACCAGACGGTGAAAGCTAAACCCCGATAAGGCTAATTCTGAAGAATGCACGGCACAACTGGGTTCCAAAGTTCGAGCCACCTAATCGAATGCTTTCTGGTGTTTTCTCTTTTCCTTCCTGACCCATTCCAAGAAATCTTTACGACCTCCAAGCACCTTCCTATCTTTTTGTACGATGATCAGGACCTTAATAATCCGGCAAGGTCAACTTCAGAAAATACAAGCCCGTCGTAAGCAGGAAGCCCTTTCACATTTTGCTGTGTAAAGGGTTTACAGGCAATTTAGAACATATATTAACAATTAGTATAATTTGTGTCATTTCAATTCTCAAACGTCATAATTGGACGCCTCGACCGGTCTGCGTACAAGACGATATAGTAGTCGATAATACGTAGACGAAGATTCTTGCGTTAAAAGCGGTGACCCATGAGAAAGAGCAAGTTAACCACACACATTGGACATTACGCCATGTAATTTCCCACCCTCGACATTACATTCCACTTCACAGACTCGATCATCATCATTATTATTATTTCTGCCCAAGTTTGTTTAAGAAAGAAGTGGTCACCCAAGTACAGTGAGGTTAGGGCGGGGTATAGAAGCCCATTCCCATAATCCGGGTCGTACAACCTGTACTTGCGTGCACTAATCGAGTTTGAACATGTGTCATAATGAATACAAGTAAATGTCTGTCAATTGCCAACCCCATACTCGCCGTACTCATTTGGACCTTGTATAGAACTAAGCTGTGGGTTTTTTGGTGAATATTGGGGCGTCACATGGTTCAAATGACAATGACAAGACATAATTGAACTGAAAGTGAACTGAACCTTACAGCCGGCCAGCCTTTATTCCCTAAAAGGCTTGGAAACCGGACAGGCCGACGACCATAACCATATGGAATTGCATGATCGGTTTGGGAACTAGAGCAAATGTTTGTTTCTTAATTATTGTGCCTGTTCGGAAAAAATGCCATTACGAATACTTTAGTGTGCTATGCTCGTTTGTTATTACACTTAATTGTAGTTAAAACAACTTTACGTTGAGCTCGAGTGAAAAGGCATTTACAAACTCCACCGACTTTAGGACTTTAGGCCGTAATCACACTCCATAGCAGAAATCAAAAACTTAAGATAAATTAACACTTCCAACAATTTTTGATATACCACTTCAGCTCAAATTCGCGCTCTATCAGTTTCAGGAATACCTCAACCTCACCCACCCAGACAATTCTAAGTCACGGAGAACCCAATTGGTTCATTTTCGAACTCCGGAATTGCTATTTTTTATAAACCGGTGCATGGAGAGCATTCCGTTGTCTGCGTCAGTACTTGAAGAACTAATTTTGCACATTTCAACGTCACTTACAAAGTAAAGGTTTGGGCTTTACTGCATTTTGGGAGATTGAGTGTCGAAATTAAAAGATTTGAATGAACTACTACTGCAGTGCGTTTGTAAGATGTGAAACCTGTAAAATTACTCCCATGAAACGTAGGCTTGTTTCATTAGATCTATTCCACTACTTCTATGTAGCATTACATTTGCGTCAAGTGTACCTCGATTACATAAATGATTGAAATAATTTGTGAAGTGTCTGTAAAGGTTACGGCTAAAAGCGGACAACAAATTTGATTTGATTTGAAACGTAGGCTTGAAACTCCTTAGAAATTGTGAAGAGTGAAAGTTCCTGATTGTTTTATGAAAGCCCACAATCGAACCTCATGACCCTTGAAACTCGGTAAAATAACTATGAAATACGATAAGATGACAGAGTTGGATTAGAATGGGCAATACATAACACTTTTGAAATAGACTGGCAAAGTATGAGAATATGGGTCTGGGGTAAGAAGTGGAGAAAGTAGGAGAAAGTTAGAGGTCAAATTCGTCAAGCAGTTTCAGGGTTACCTATATTAAACAACCTCTCATTAACTAGCATTCACCTTCAGTCATGCTTCATCAGTAGGAGGGAACTTGGGAAGCACTTAAAATAAACTAAGGCCCGAGGAATAGAACCTTACCCTCACCACAATGAAAAGGACAGACAAGGGTTGTTCGTTGGTTTGCATTATATCTGAAATACTACATACTAAATGAACTTAACTAAGAACCGGAACCCCCAAACCTCAAACTGAATTATTGATTGTTGCTGAAGTTTTATATCAGAATTCTGTGTACGATAACACTGATGACTTTTAACATCAGCATCACCTCCCCAAGGTATTAGTGATTCGGGACGGTTCACCATAAGTCTTGCATAAAATAATCCGTCCGTCACGTAAGCCAACCCCAGGAAACCTGTCCGTCAATTCCATACCATAACGACACCACAGTCTGTCTTAAGACAATACCCTCGTCTTAAGACTCTTGTTATGCTTTGCATGTTGTGCCCATGAGTCGTTAAGGTTGAATGCAGCCCTTTTTGGAATTCTTTGAACTTGTCACTGTCACTCATTTACATTTCACCCGCCTCCTAATCTCCCTAAAATAATGCTTCGGAAGGGAGTCTCGAGCCGAGTTTTTTTCTTACAATGCCAATACCAGTACCTGCTTGCTTTGTTTCTTCCTTGCAAGGAAACATTTCACGAGAAATTCAAGTCAGGCGTTCTGGATTAGTCATTTCAAGTCATTGGATCACGTCATCCAATGAAATCTCCTTATACGATTCCCTACAACTGTTAACGAAATCTCTGTAGAATATACCCGGAGTAACATAGTTTGAATGTTTCAAAATTTTCTAGCCTAGAACCAAAATCTGCCGACATCTCTGAAACTTCGCAGGTTTATTATTGAGCAAATCTGATTTTGACATGAAAAACGGTTTCCTTGTTAAAAAAAATACAAAATAGATATAATGAGGTCTTCAAGTATGAAGGAAAAAGGAGTGAGTGCTTGGGATAAATTCGTCTAAGGTCTGACGGTTCACACACACAAGATACATAGGAATGAGATGCATGGGAATGAATGAGTGATGAGAGGTGGCGTGTGAACTAATCCAAAGTCTGAGAGTTGGGAGCTGCAAACAGTGGTGGAGCTTGGAAATAAATGAGAGAGAAAATATGAATTGCAGATCCGAATCGTGGAGTCATTAGAGACTTCATTACGTATTCATGACCAGATAAATAGTAGCACATAAATCATGAGACTCCTTCTTCCAAACCGAAGAGGAAACGGAGATGTTGCGGGTTTTCTTACGGTCTCGCAGCCGCTCTCAGTCTTTTCTTTCCTACTCAAGAAACTGAGGATACAATGCACAATGTAAAGTACAAGGAGCCAAGATAAGAAGAGGAAGAATGTGAGAAGGAAAATACCGGAGATGTTAATGGTATGAATTGGAACTCTTAAATTTTGCCAAAATTCGGTAAGTTCTCCAGAATTTGTGAAGTCTTACGTCATCCGGACACCGAATTTTCTGGAATCTTGTGAATTCCCATCTGATGACCAAGCCAGTCACATGTGACCGTTTTAACTAAATATAACCTTTGTTTTTGAAAATCTCTAGATTCTTCTCAACTGATCTTATTTGCTAAACGCTTCAAATCATTGTCATTCTTAGCATTTCCCTCTTGAGTCCGTCAAGAACCGTCGCTTCCAATGACGACAACGTCGACGGGCCCGCACCCGCCATGCCATGCAATGTTACGCATGATATTTTATTTCATACATACACGCCAACACGCCACGCTTTGGTCTCAAATCTGGTTAAGCCCTTTCCTCCTGAGTAGATCTTTGATGGGAAAAGGCTCTACTTTCCAAATCCGGGTAAATTAGTCCCTTTTATATGAAGTATTATATTATGAGAGAGTAGCATTGGTAACAACATTACATGAATAGAAAAAGAAGGCAAGGTTCTACGGTGGGAGCATTGAGCATGTGTCGCAGAGATTACGGTCATACAGTCATATACCTGGACGGGCCGAAACTAATGGTCTCAGCAATATCCGACCAAATGACTAGGTTGTATTATTTACTTATATGCGAAATAATCCGAATACAAGTAGTAATCCTAATTCATTTCTGGTCTTTTCAAGTATGAAACAGGAAACCAAGCACATAATCTAAAATCAACGCTCCTTGAACGCAAATTGCATATTTTGAAGCGAAATGTTAACTTCAATAGCTTGCAAGATTCAGGATTTTCCATGATAAGAAATACTTGATTCTATAATAACTTAAACTGCTGCAGGTTAGCTTCACGTGGGTTGAAATTTTAAATATTTTTTTTTGAGCTGAAGGCATACGAATTCTTGAAATCCAATTTCATTTCAATTACGAAAATTTGTTTCCACAACTTCTTTACTTTGTTTTTCTTAATTTCGTGGATATTATTTTGTCGTCGGAATCGGAATTATGAAATTACAGCTTCCCACACGGAGAGGAAGTATTTGTTTATATCAGCGTCGCTCGACACACAAACAAGGTAATAAACCGAATCAGCCAATGAATCAATTGACATCGCTCTCTATGGACGCGCTAAATCACTTTCGTTTCTTCGCCGGCTCTAAAATGCAAGGAAAACATTTCAGTAAAGTATTTATTCTAAAATTTTAATTAGGGAAGAAGCCATGGTTTGGTACTTCCAAATCAAGGCACTCCCTTAAAAGAAAACATGGGAACCCAGAGGCAAACCAAGAAGTACTTGCCCGCATCCTTTTAACAACTCCCTGACTGGCATTCCAATTCCAAACCACCCGGCTGGGCCCGTCCTTCGGTCAAGTCAAGTGTTTGCATTTGCACTCATCATCAGTCAACAAATTCCTTTACGGTTCTTCATATCTTCCTACATTGCTTCATTCAATTCATTCACTCAGTCAGTCCTCAAGGTAATCATGTTTGTCAAGTCAGGCCCACTACGGCATTGGGAAACAAATACTGACTAGACGTCTTGCATAGTATTCCGTCCGATTATAAGCGAATTTTAAACTATCCGGTTAAAAATATGCTATTTGTTGTCTTGTGACTGAATTAGTCCATGAAATATTCAATTTTGTTTTCTCACCTCCGAGTCCAAGTTCTTCGGCTACACTTGCATCAATCATGGATACCGTTGAACCATC
>JAQGCA010000169.1:0-39833 GCA_034698945.1 Protaphorura quadriocellata | reverse complement strand
TGAAAATACTGATGACGACCCTAGTGCAGTTTTAAAAGGAGAGTTGGGCACAATTCAACGTTCTATGACGGATCAAATTGAAAATCTTGGCAACAAGTGAGTTCATTTCATTTAGTTTCAAGTTTCAGTTTTATTTTCAATTTCAATACAACAGGACAGGACAGGTGGTTCGAAATTTCAATTTTTAGTCTGTTCATTTATTCATGGAATGGACACAAACTGATAGCAGCGATTGCTCTTCCCTACTACTAGGGGTACGGGTACCGTCACTTCTCCGGGCCAAATGGAAAGCAACCCTCTTTGTACAAAGACGCTTTGACTTTTGCCTTATGTCAATTAATTATTGTGCAATTCGTATTTTAGTTTATCGCGTATTTGGATTCTGTCCAAAATAGTCCACAACAGTACGGACTACGGACTACGGAAATTACCGCCAGCGCGCCTTCGTTAGACTTAAAAATGATACCTTAGCTTTAGCACCTTGACAAGACTGGTGACTGGAAACCTCTCCTGTCCTTTTATTTGCACTGAATAATTGCTTAATTAAAAATTCAGCAATCTTTAGACAATCTTATTGTCTAAAGATTTGATACTCTTAAAGCCAGAGAAATATTTTCTTTCTGTTATTAGTTCGTGAAAAAATAAAAAGTTCGCTAGTTGAATATTCCGATACGACTTGAACTTAGCGTACAGTTTAGAGGTCAGCAGATGTCAAAGGTCAGGTTTGGAAACCGTCATGAAATAGGTCAAGTTCTAAAGTAGCTTCTTTTAGTACATTTCGTAGGAGGAACTGTGTTTAATTTCGGCATTGTACGATAAGTTGACACCAGTTGACCTTTTCGATCACTTTGTATCTTCTAAAATTTACTGAATTTAAGTTGTTCTAATCATTTTTGGGCTCGGAGAAACTGGAGGTCACGGTATCGAATTCAAACAAAACTTGACTTTTGGTGACTAATTACTAGGAAATTGAGGTCACGGGAATTTTAAGGGAGGTGAACAAATATTTTTAAAGTCGGACCAGTCAGTCGAACGTAGGTAGGACTACCTAAGATAGCAAAAAGACTCTCTTTTCTAGCGTGTCATCCTTCCTACGGAGTCGTTCTGTCCAGATCAGCTAAAAATGTCGGTAGCAATAATTATCAGTTCGAAACCAAAAATATGGCAACATAAAATATTTAAACATGTTCAAAATAAGCCTTACGATCTCAAATTGATGTTTTTCTGTTTTCTCATCTGATTGTATTGTAAGTTTCTATTTCAATTGTAATTTTCTTCGTATACAATTTTTTTTTCCCGAACAATAGTTCAGCGATCTGCACATTTTTTTATACAATTTTGGGGTTTTATCTCTGAGCCAAATGCAAAATCCTAAATTAAATTATACCTTTTCTGATTTACTTTAGAAGTTATACATGCAATTCTTGCCTAAATCTTTTCATACGCTGACAATGAAGAAAAAAGTTATGACATGAATAACGTGAATTGAGAATCAAGACTTCCTTAAAAATGTCATCCGATTACTCATTACTCGATCCGTCCGTTAATCATAACGATGTTCTCAAAAAGAAATTGTGGTAAAGTATTGTTGCATAAATATTAGTTTATAATTATGAAAACGATGATAACTGATCCTGTTCATCGTGTGACAAGTACAACCACCAACTTATAGCTACCACTTTTTGAAACGGATTGGCAGAATTAGAAAATAATCTAAATTCAAAAATAGTAACAGTACTGAAGTAGCTAGTGCGATTTCAATTTCATGGAAATTACGTAATATTCGAGAAATTGGAACTAGTTTAGAAATTAGAATAAAAAAAATTATACTATATAACTAGATTTCGACAGTTGAATTTAAACAATTTAAACGACAGAATTCCAAATTCTATGTCTACTCTTTGTGATATTTTAATTTTACCTGTACATTCTTTTCACGTTTCACAATTATTTCCTTATTTAATCACTTTCTGAATTGTACTCCACAGGTTCAAAGAAATTGAAGACAGTGGGAAGAAGCGTGATGAAGAAAATAAAAATTTAAAAGACCTGCTCTACCGTGGTAGTATGGAAATTCAAACTGAAAAAGACAAAAGTGATGACCTGCGTGAGAAAAACAAACAATTAATGGAACTTCTTAAACTAACTGAAAAGAATATTGAAGAAAACATGAAACAGTCCGCCCAACTATTGGAAGTAAATTTAAATTACGGTTAACATGTCATTTCTAATGAAAAGACTTGATTATAAAACAAGCCATTAAATTGTAAACTTTTCAGGTCACCCGAGCCAAGGTTAGAGGAGAAGTGGATATTAGTGGTGAAGGGAAGTCAAAGTCGGTCAGTGAATCAGAAGTAACATTCCTGGGGGAATTTCCCCCCAACCCTGATTTGCCTACAGGTGTGTCCGACTTAAATGTTATGGCTCACTCTGAACTGTGCTTGGTGAAGACGGAAACTGGAGAACCCCATGACCATGCAATCCTGCAACGGCGGTTGTCCGATTCGCGGAAGTTCTTAGAAAATTGTGCCTGTATGGCCGTATCTGGATTACCTCTAAATCTATCAGGGAACAAATCAAATTCTAACGCAGAAAATCCAAGGCCTGCTTCCCGCTTTTTGAATCCTGTAATTGTGAATTCTACTCCAACTCAGGCGATTTTATCTCGTCCTCCGAATTCTATCAATGGTAATACAAATCCCCACAACTCAGTGGCAAATGGAAATCCACCAGTCATAACAATAAATTCGGAAAATCCGCTCGCCACTAAAATGGTCGGTCCATTTACAACAATGTATTTCCCAAATTTGGCTGCTGCTGCAGCTGCTTGTGGGGTCATCGTTCCAGTTCGGACAACTTTAGGAGCACACGGCGCCAAGCCAGTCTCCTCGACTTCGACCCAGACGCCACCACCCACTCGCCATCCAGTTGCGTCTACTACTGCTGCTACCGCCATTAATTCGGGTAGACCCAATCCGTTTTTAACAACTTCCACCACCACGCATTCAGCAAGGGCTAATCCGTTTTTGGCAACTTCGACGGCCGGCGCCGGTAATGCGCCCTCAAGAAATCCTGCTCCTTCGACTTCAACTCCATCAACTGATGACAGTTCTTCCTCGGATTCAGAACCCTCTAGAGATACGGTCGAAGAAACCTTTGACATAATTCAACCTGAACCCATCGATGAATCGCTTAGTTTTTCTGCCTTGAGTGGATTAGAAGATCAAGTAAAGGTTGTGCGTGAGAACATTTTATTTCCATTGGTCAACAAAGATGCTCTCCAACAGTGTGGAGTTGAATTGGTCAAGGGACTCATCTTCAGTGGACCAGTTGGTTCGGGGAAATTACTGGTGGCCAAAACACTAACGGCTGAGTTATCAAGAGTTTTGGGCAAACAGTTCAGCTTCTTTCGTCGACACAAAACAGATGTCTTCTCCCGTCACTCAGAGAAGGGCAAAAAATTCTTAAGAAGTTTGTTCCAGTCAGCCAAGGCAAAGGAACCTGCCGTCATTTTTCTGGATGACCTCGACACGCTTTGTTGTTATGTGGAGTATTTGGGTTAGTTTTTGATTGAAAAGAAATTGACTCCACTGTTCTGTTTCTGAATCTAATGACTCCAATCTGCTTTGCATGACTATTTGTTTTGGACATCGATAAATAAAAATGACCGTTTTAAAATAGCACTTTTTAGACTAAGGTTAAAGAAGTTGATTTTATAAGATTTTCAGGTGAAATATTTTTATGCTTTCTTAACCCTGTCGTTGTTGTTTCTGATGTAACTTACCGAAAACCGAGATTTTAATGCCTAAAGGATGGATTTGACATTTGAAAAGAATGTTTACGTTTTAGTACTTTCCTTCGTTATGACATAACTAATATTATTACTTCCACTTACTCTTACTTTTGGCTTCGACCTGACATGTTCATTAAAATTCGACTTTTCTGTTTCAACAGGACCTGTGGATACACTCGTCAAATCGGTCTCCCTCCAAATGGAGACAGTGAAATCAGATCTTATCATCGTCATTGCTGCAACGAATGAACTCTCAAAAGTTGATTCCTCTCTCCGAAGACATGGTTGTTTTGACAAAACAGTCATCTTTCCAGTTCCGAATTTTGACCGCCGAAAAGCTATACTCACTGCTCACTCTGCACAATGGAAACAGAGGCCTTCAGACGAAATTCTGGATGAAATGGCGAAGAAAACAACAGACTGGTCATCAGATGATATGGAAGATCTTTGTCGTCAATCATTTCTTCTAGCTCTCCATCGACAGTTTTCGATTGGTGATAACAACCCCAAGGATAATGAAAAAGACGCCAGTATCCAGAAATTGGACTCAACTGCCATTGATGCCGTGAAAGTAATCCCTGAAGACTGGACATCTGCTTTCTCCAGTATCACAAAGAGTAAAAATTTGACTTCTGCTTCTGCAAAATCTAGCTGTGGATCACAATCGAATACCGAGGAAGCGATTGCCCCAGAGATCATTGATGAAAGCTTGGGATTTGATTCTGTTGGAGGACTGGAAGAGCAAATGCAAAGTGTTCGAGAAAATATTTTATTTCCAATGCTCAACAAAGCCGCCCTTCTGGACTGGGGGGTGGAGCCTGTAAGAGGAATTATATTCCATGGACCGCCTGGCACAGGGAAGACTTTACTCGCCAAAGCTTTGGCAGCTGAATTGTCTCGCCTTGGGGACCAGCCTTTCAGTTTCTTTTATCGAAAAGGTACAGACTCCTTTCAGAAGTATGTGGGATGGACGGAAAGCTACTTAAGGACTTTATTTGCGAAGGCAGTGGCCAAGAAACCAGCCATCCTTTTCTTTGATGAGATTGATGGACTTTGTTCAACGAGGAAAGAAGGTAATTTAACGTTATACGTATGGCTTTTGGTTTAGAGTCATTATTTTAAAATGTCGTCTTCTCTCTTCCAGGCGGAAACTCAAGTTTTTACAATGGAATCGTGACAACAATGTTGGGGTTACTGGACGGTGTCAAAAGAGGTGAACTCTTCGTAATTGCCGCGACGAATCGGTTGGACAGCCTTGATCCCGCATTGACACGCCCTGGTCGTTTCGACAAAACCGTTGCATTTTTCCCACCGAAGGAAGAGGGACGGAAGACGATTCTTGGTATTCATTCATCGAAATGGAAACGTGGACGTGATGAGAAAATTTTGGCTGAAATAGCAAAACAGACTGAAGGTTATACTGGAGCAGATTTGGAACAGCTTTGTCGACAAACATTTCTTTCTGCCCTCCGTCGTCAATTTCCGACACTAGGGAAGACAGATTTTACAGTGAGTACTACAGGATTTGATGAATTTGATATTCTTCTTCAAGATTGGTACACTGCCATAGGCACAGTCAAAGGGAGCAACAATTCAGCTTTTGGGAATTCAGTGTCCAGTGGAAAAGCCATTCCACCGGGAGTGTCTCGTTTGATTAGTGGGATTGAAAAAGAAATTGTTGAGAAACTTAAACCTTTCCTTAAGGCTGCAGCTGCACCTTACCTTCCTGGAGAAGAGAAAAGCGGTGGAATCAAATCATTTTTGATTTGGGACACTGGGATTCGTCAAGCTCGTATTATTGAACATTTCATTGTTCCCAGTTTGACGAGTTCAGCAGAATTCAAAGATACGACAACTTTTACTCTTGGAGATGATAAAATTGAGGCGTCTAATCTGAAATCCTTCATGAATCAAATATTGACTTGCTCAAAAACAGCGATTCTTTACATTCCAAGAGTGGACCAATTAGGAACCAAATTGGCGAATGCAAATACACTCCATTTATTTATGGAACACATGGATTCTTTGCGAGGAGAAAATGTTTTACTTCTTGCCAGTGCTGGTTGTCCAATCTCTGAACTCCCAGAAGACTTACGACTCATTTTCAAAGGAATGGCAAATTCTCGGGCATACAAAGTTCGAAAATTTGAGACGGCTGAGTGTAGAGAATTTTTTACTCCGATTCTTCAAGAACCACTTTTGAGTCGAGCAGAAAGTCTTGCCCATGGAGCTAATTTTTATGATATCTTGGATTTGAAATCCGAATTGTCTCAAGCATGTGCGACTGCGAAAGAGAAAGAATTTACTGAGGATCAAATAGCCGAAAATCTTGCGGGGATTTTGGATAGTTTTGAAGCCAATAAATTGGATAACTCTGGACCCCGAAATCACATGTACTCTTAGGTAATTAACACCTTGAGTTTATTTTTTAGAATGAGTAAATGAATATTCGTATATTTTTAGATGATAATTTACTTTCCAATATACAAAATCAATATTTGTAAACAATGAATTCGTAATATGAAAGTTCGAATTAATATGTAATTAATTTTCTAAAATTAGTTTCGAAATTACAAATTGAATTTTCGTAAAACCATTTAAAAATTGTTTGTCTTTTGTTGAGAACTCACTTGATCGGAAAAATAACCTGTAGAATATTGAATACATTTTTTATTAAATTTGTTTTTGTTTAAATTGCGAATTCTTATTTTTCTTTTCTAGATTCGAAGCTGCATCGGTCGTGCTATTTTCATTTTTACAATAAATTAGGATTTCAAAAATATGAAGCAATACGAACGAAGCATATTGGATGGAACCACACAGGATGCCCACAGAAGCATCCGAGGCAATTTTTGATTAACAGTTCTTATTAATTTTTAGTTGCAAGTTAATTTTCCTTATATTGTTGGAAATTAGAATATCATTGTCCACAAAATAAACTTTTAAAACGAAACTTTATTGTATTACAGTGTAAAGAATTTTTTTTCTCGTGCGAGGCTCACAGCTAGGACTGACCATCTGTGGTTACAGGATTTTGATTCCTTAACAGAATTGAAGAAGTCGAGAGTTAAGAAAAACTACGAGTTACTTTTTAATGAACTTGAAAGCGTCAAGAAAGCCCCATAAAAATAAATGTAGATCTTTTTAAACTAACTTACTGCAGTGAGTTTTCTCAAATTGTATCGTCTTTATAATTCCTTAGTGAAAAATTATGTTACGTCGAAAATCGAGAGCTTTTCCTGATAAAGAAAATAGTTTTATACAGAGCCATGAAGGGTAGAATGTTTACTTTTCTTAATAAAACATTAAGGCAGCGGTTTACAAAATATGAAGTTTGAATTAAGCACTAGTTCTACTTAGTACTTAAATGTATCACAGGATGCGTTGGATAAAACACGTTAATAGTTCAAATCTAGTACATGAATTCAACGGTAAAATTGGACTCCCCATTTCATTTTTACAATTATTCAAAATACTAAAAGTCAAAATAGTAGTTGAGAAAGTTCCCAAAAATAATTTCACTCTTTGAGATCACTGCTCGTGGTCGTGGCTTTCAACAACCCATTTTCACTTAGCTTTCACTCAGTCTGAAATGTCATTGCCGGAGAAAGTGCACTTTCTCTTTATCCGCGTATGTTTACAGACTCCGTAAAACAGAAATGTAGCACTTCATTAATTTGTAGACTACAATTTAATTACAGGTGTTTCGCGAAAAAATTAATTGCTACTATAGTTTCCGAAGTCTACCCTGCATAAAAATTAAATCTATATAAATTAGGATTATTCTGAATGAAAATTCCAATTCCTCATATGAATACTCCCTTCGTCACTACCACGACGTTATGGTTGCCGACTAACAGAATTTTGGTTCATAAACAAATCCTGTCCCTTGGGTCGCCTCTCGGGGAACCTCATTCGACGATCTGACATTCTCTGGAAGCATCAAAATTTTGGAGCAAATTCCTCGGATCAAAAATTCTTCAAATAATTTCTGACGAATTGTCGAAACATTTCACCGTGAACGAAATCATTTCATTCTTCTGATTCGCGCATCCGTATCTCACGACGTGGATCAACAGTTGCTACGGTTAACCAGCAATCAAAGGAACAGACGGCCTTACGACTGCGACTGGTAAGAACCCACAAAATTTGGAGAATGACATGAAAGAACCGAGAAAGTTTGTTTTCTGGGAAAACAAACTCTCCGAGAAAATTTTTCCCCGGTTTCGTTAGCGACATGATAAAATTAGTCAAGATCATGAGTTAGCTATTTAATAAACAACAATTCGACTTCTTGCGGATTTGCAAATCGTTGTCTTGTGAAAATTGTGAGTTCAAGAAAATTGTGAAAGAAAAGGGAAATATCACTTCATATTATCCGTGTACAAAAAAATTTGTGGGTCGATCATCTCATCTTAGAACTCCAAGCAGGATATTGGGGTAAGAATTTAGTGGACTTTATTGAACATTTCCGAATTTAATTTCGCAAGCGAATTGAGACAGAACTCAAATTGTTAAAAGATTATTCTCGCTTACGTTTCGTTCAGAACAGTTTTGTCAAAAAATTGTTACGTTCTCTTCTGGTCAAATGCAACAGAAAATAAACATTACAACACTCAAATTTTTAGAACTTTAAAAGTGCAATGAAATTTAACACAAAATGTGTATCTTAGTTTTTATGCAACCCCTCTGTACCGTTTTCAGACAACGTCGGTTTTGTCGACTTAGTCATTTCTGTTTGAATTTCTGTTGTCGAAATATTTACAAACTCTTATCCAAAATATCAAGAAAATTTTCAGTAATTACATGTGGGCTAGTAGAAAAATCGGACAATAACTACTTAATCAGAAACAGGGTGATTGCTTTGAAATATTCAACCGGACTTGTCGGAATTGTGAGTTTCCGAGAATTCGAGGAAACCGACATTATCAAATTCTCGTAAAAGTGCGGAGTGACGAAATGTCATAGAAAGAAATGATGAAATGTCAAATTGAGGTAAACTGTACTCCAAATACAAGATGTAAAGAAACTTTTCGAAACCGATTAGAACCATTACTACAGTTTCGAAACCCATTTCGTAATGTATATGTAACCAAAAAAAATTATTTCTTTCATATTCTTAACTTTGAGAAATATAAAACTGAGGTTGACCCAGTTTTGTGGTGACTTTCTAATTCGATGGTCTATCGTTATTATTTTTTTCTTTCAGTCTTGTTAATTTTAAGTAGTTTCGTGTTGTCGAGTTGAAACTTGAAAGCCGTGGTTACAACTTATTTACCCAAGAATTATTCCCAATAACGAATTTACTATATCACGGATAGTCCGCAAACTAGATATTCGTTTAATTAGTTTCCAAACATGTTACGCGGGGATTTCTAAGTAATATGACCAGAAAATATATTTTTTCTGAACTTCTTCTCTAAAAAGGTCTTCTGAAAATGGATACTCCAAGAGGGAAGGGTAAAGATACCTCTATTCCAGGCTCCCCAAAAACTGACAACTCGGCTTTGACAAAGGACAACGGCAAGAACTCTGGGAACAAATTGGAAATTGATGGATCTGGGAAAACTGGAAAGAGCGTCACTCAGGACCTAATGACACCTCCGTTTACCGTGGACAGGGAAGTCAGTGGCCATGGATTCCATGACGGTGGAAATTCTGACCCCGAAACAGTCAACAGCTCTACGGAAAATGAGGGTGAAGAAGTCCAGTCTCAAATGGCGATGGTGCAAATAATGCCTCCTCACATGTCTGGACAATTCATTTCCCAACAAATGAACCATCCGATGCAGTCTGGCGGCATTGCTTTTCCATCCATTGAGAAAGTTGTAGAATTTCGTTATGACTTGGTCAGTATGACACAGTGAGTGAAACTTAAAATTGTTTAAATTCTAATTTAATTGTTTTTAAAATCATTTACTTAATTATTAAATTATTTTCTAGGTTCCAAGAACATCGGATTCATGATTTGGCCCCTTACACAAGCTTTAACTTGGCTCCTAGTAATCGGCAGGTTTTTGTCGTTGTCGAGAGTTGTTCTCATTATTATTCGCAGCCATCTTGCATGTATATTGCTGGAGAATGGGTCCCAACAACTATTTTGATCCCAGTGGCCCAACACATTTGTGTTTCTTTGGATGATGGGATTAAACGTTACGAAGAAGTCATCAAGTAATCACTGCAATATTTCTGTAAAAGTTTTCTAAGACTAAAAAGCTTAAGAAGTCGAATTAATGAAATTGTTAATTGTCTAGGGTTGACTTGTTGAAGGTTGCACATCCATCGGAACCACATGTTGGATTCTTGACCTCTATTGAACATCGCGTCGTACGTGGAAACCCATCTCACCGCCCACGATTTGGTGACATTCTCCGAAAAAGTCTCATGGAATCCATGCGACAATTGTCTGACATGCAATTCGAGCTTCTGGTATAAAATGGAGAGATTTTCTAAATAATTTTCGGGCTATCATCAAATATTACGTATTGTTCTGAACTTTCCAGGTCAGCCGACCAACTGGACGAAATGTCGGTATGGATTGTAGGCTCACTTCATTTTTCAATGAATCACGCCCAGGTTCACCGTATGAGCTTCATGTGAACCCATTGATCCAACACGTTCCACAACATTTGGAAGTTCCATTGGCTGGAGTTCGATACAAATTGGCCGGACTGTTTTACCGCCCATTCGTTGGATATGCTAGTATTTTGTTGACCCGAGCTGATATTCAAATCTTTGAAACACTTGCGCTCAATGTTTATACGAATGATCGTAAAGTCGTGGCAGTTGCCTTTGATTCCGCCATGGTAAGAATTGTGGGCAATCCGGATGGTTCTTCAGGCATCTCTCTCATCGATGCTGCATCTTACTCAGAATTTGGGTAATATATAACGAAATCTTCTTTTTTAGTCTGATTTTGAATCTAACCCTCTGCTTTCCAAAAATTCAGACCTATCTGCTCTGGCTTGAATGTCCTCTCTCACAACCCAAGAGTTCCTCATTCTTACCATCCTTTTTGCAACCTGTCTCAGAATGTGATCTTCAACCGTGCTTTGAATCCCTTCCATAATTTCACATTTAGCCCACCCATCTCAATTCCTGGTCATCCACCACCTCAATTTTTCCCAGCTCCTTACGGATATCCATTTGGTAGAGAATATATTCTTTTGACCTTTGACTTCTGACTCGACTTTCTTCGTACAATCAAATAATAAATTTTGCAGGTTGTCACATGCTTTCAGGATTAGTGCAGCCATTTGTTCAACAACCTTTGTTTCTTCCGATCCCGTTTCCATCGGTTGACTGTATGGACCAACAGCAGCAGCAAATTAATCACGATAATGGCAGTCACTCCGACTTTGACCACCGGACTCCGATCTCAAGTCCGAGGGCAAAGAAAACTGCTGGTAAAACCATTAAACTTTAGTCCATTTCTACACATATTTAATCGGTATTTAAGTATTGACAGACTTAATTTATTCAGGAAAAGAATCAACAACCAAATTGAATCCGAATGCAAGGGATTTCTACCCACCAGGATATCATTCACTTGTTGCGACACCATTTCCCGTCCAAACAGGCCCTGAAGAATTCAATATAAGCGGTAAGATCATTTCCTCAATAGAATCAACGTTCACCAGTTTCACATATTTTTGTACGCATTTTCAGATTTACAAACTGAGAGTGAGGATCAGGTGATTCTGAGTAGTAAGTTCTAATTATAATTTGCAAATGTCACAATTATAATCAGAATTATAAAATGTTCGAATTTTTTGATAGGCTCAATGCCGTGTCCACCTCTATCGGTCGATGAATTAGAGGTCCTACAAATTCACGCCCCTCCAGCTGAGAAAAGTTGCTCTTCAGAAATATCCATGTTGGTGAATCGCACTAATGGAGGATTCCTGAATCAATCCGATAGTCACTGCTCCTTGTACGACCCAGACACTTCGTCAGAGATTAGGTCATCTGCAAATCCAAATCAGTACTCCTGGTCGGAACAAGTGGAAAATGAAGAAAAGACTGACAATCAAGCTCCGCGTTATGATAACAGGGGAGGAAAGATATTCCGAGGTGGGGGTTACCGTGGTTCAGGTGGTAAGCCGCGACATGATGCGAATAATCATTAATCAAATATTTAACGATCAATCATTATTTGACAGGCTATCGAAGTAATCAGCAGGAAGAATGGGGAGGACGTGGAGGAAATAAGTACAGCAATTATAGATGGAATTCCAGACAACATTCCCGTCAAGATAGTGGTGAACCTGTTGATTCAAACTCTCAGGATGTACGTCTCGGTCATGGATTTAATAATCGGACCAATTTCAATCAAACGAGACCCACTGGAGGTCAGTTTGAGAATGACCGTGGGAATTGGAGGTATGGACGTCCACGTGGTGGCAGAGGACGTGGGTACGGCTATCCTCGATATGACCAAGACCATCGAAGGGGTTACGGGAATTCCAATCAGAATCGTAACTCGGGTGATTGGAGGTCAGATCCAAGACCTTCACAACAAGGAGAGACAAATGTTGTCCAAAAATCAGGGTAAGTTCCTTGTGGAAAATTATTTGCGATTTTTCAAAACCGAGCCAGATGCTGACTGACATTTTGTTGATTCCAAAGTTTCTGTCAAGAACCCCGTCCAGAGTCTGAACCAGAGACTCCTGAAGTCAACCACCGTGGGAGTTCAGACAGTGATGATATTCCGGACAGAAATCGCCGAGAGAAAACGCCAGTTTCATACGCGGCGGCAGCAAGAACAAATGTCCCTGAAGATCAGGTCCAGGTCCCGACCAAAGCTCAGATTTTTACGGCTACTCCGACAGTGAAGGCGGAATCTGAGAAATCTCATGATGACCACGAGAATGATTTTAGTCACCACAATGACGGATACAAAGGCAGTAGTCCAAGGCGTGGGTATCACAATAATGCCTACAAGACCGTCCACAGGTCAGAGTATCGGCCAACATCTGCGGATAACAAACCGAATGACAACAACACTGGATTCAGACCACACTCCCAGAATCAGACAGAGTATTCCCAAGGTGAATATAACGACCAACGTCAGGGGGTTCCTTTCCGGAAGAATTACTACAACAAGTATCCACAGAGGGAGACTTGGAACAGCGAAGCAGGGTACTCGGGTGAAACAGAGAATACTGCCGATACTAGGTCAGGTCCTACTTCAACGTATACACCGAGGGGAGGACGATTCCAGAACTATAACAATCGATACCAAAGAAATTTCCCTGTCGGTAAATATTCTCGACGCGGATCTGGAAGGACTCCTCACAATCAGGATGTTCCGATATTGACCGATTTCCCTCCGTTGGGTTCTGCGTCTTCAAAACCCCATCGGGATGCTAAAGAACCTGCGAAACCAACAGTAAGAAATATAAATTTTGGACTGAATTAATTGTCCGGTAATTTACGTAAATATTCTATTCAATCATTTAGAAGGCATCTTCTCGAGGAACTGTCAAGGGTCGAGGGAAGAAGTTCAGGAATCACCACAAGGATGGGTCTGGTTCGTCCGACGATTTTGGCAAATGCGACAATTATCTGAGTGATGTCATTCCTAACGAAAATCGGCCGAATCGCAGTCAAATGAGTTTGAAACCGGGATGGGAAGATAAGCTTGAGAAACCGCAGATTGTCGAAAGTGATGATGGAGAACATCAAGATGAGGACAAGGAAGAATCAGAGTTTGATGAAATCCATGACAGATTCCAAACTCAAAGCGAGGAAGATGATTCAAAAGTGGAGCTAAAACAAGAATGGGATGAAAGACAGACTTGCGATGAGAAAGCAATTGATAATGATCGTGAAGATCCTAAGGATGCACAAGGAGATGGGTTTTTTCAACCTGAAATTGAAAAGGAATGTGTGGAGATAGGAGAGATGGATTTGAAAGGTTAAGTTTCGAAAGTAATTTTGATTTATCGGATAGGTTACTTATAATTCCGGATTCTCTTTGAAATATTCCCTTAGTGATTGACGAGCAGAGGGAGAAGACGGTCAGCATTCCAGTCTGCAAGGACTCAATGGAAAATGATGTCGAAATGGAAGGCAAAAATGGTAAGGCATTCCACACTTATGTGCCAGATTAGTAATCATGGTTTGAAAATATTCCACAGGTTTCTAAAATTGAAATTGCCATTTTCGATTATTCCGTATCTTAAATTTTGGCTTCAGGAAATGATGAAATTAAACTGTCCACTTTCTAATGAAAATGATTCCCATTTTACAGAATGTCAGACCGATGCTGAAGCCGGGGGTGAACCTCGGGAATAACTACAGTCCGCGCTACTAAAAAATAAAAACAAATCATCACAAGTGTTCAATTCAATGAAATCGTTAAAAAATTAGTGTTCTCAAAAATCAAAAACTACTCAACCACAACAGAATACTTCGCAACGTTTTTCGTTAGTTCAACTGAAACCTAATCGAAAGTCTTTCTTTCAAAAATAATACAAAATGTATAATTCTGCGTAGTGTGTAAAAGGAAATGTGTAAAAAATATGAAAATAAAAGTATTGTAAAATGAAATTCATGAAATGAAATCTGATTCACGGCTGGGAATGTTTTAAACATTTAACATATTGGGACGCATATTCTCGTGGCACGTGCAGATGGCTCATCATTAGGGACAGCAAATTGGAATTAAGGACTTGGCCAGTTTTCGTTAGATGGATTTGATAAATTTTGTTTAGTTTCCCCGATTGAAATTATCATATTAAAAAAGGACTCCGGGGATTACCATTTGCAATATTATCTATCTCGACATTATTGTCTCTTCTATTACCGTTAGGTTGGTTGACATTTTTACATTGGTACGCTCTAACTTTAGCTCGAGAAGAATTCTGCGTCAGATTAGCGTTTCTTTTGACCGTTCGCAACAGCTCATTTTGCAACGGCTCATTTTGTAGACAAATAGTACAAAATGAATTAAGGCATTAGATTCGGTAAATCGATGTGTCACTGCAAATAAACGCCGATTTTAACTGAAGATCGTAGTTGCCACGGCCGAGACAGAAAGTGGGAAAGCTAATTGCATCCCTCGTCAAAGATGTCAAATTTTCAAACTTCTCAATGATGGACTGTTGGGAAACCTGAGACCCACCCTGTAAACTAAGTCTAAACCAATTGAGTTGAACTTACACGAATTAAGGCACTAGAAGAGAATTGTCTTGGTAATTGTCCTTGATTCCAGGATGAAAGGCCCACCATTTTCTAAGAACTGATCTGGATTTTTAATCTGATTTTCAACTCAGATTATTATCACAGACTTCACCACTTGACATCTTTCCCATGATTGTCTCTGAGGTGTGACAAAACGTAGCGAAACTCGGCTGGTTTTCAGCACGTATGTTGTATTGTATATTACTTCACTTCATTGAACACCAATTCCGACAACTCTTACCAGTTTTTGACAATGGGGTTTACCTCTTACCTCTATGTTCTGATCTAAGACTAATACCAATATGATCGTAGTTACCAGTAAATGTGCTTAAAATCATTGCTTTCTTTCCAAGTTCAGTTTTCTACCTTTGTCATAGAGACTGACAACGTTTCGAGTACCAGTTATAAGAGGATATCTACAGATGTATGCTCAATTAATTACTCAATCGTAGGGTCAGGAATGGGGAAAATATACAACAGTTTTGATGCTTCCAACAGGATCTGATCAATCCAAGAAAAGAACAACAGTTACCAATACCTTAACGGTATTTCTACTAAAATTCCAAGAACTAAAGTAAATAGTGAAACCCAGTGAAATGAATCGTCACAGCTCAATTCTGTCAGAGTAAACTCTTTTCTCTAAATCAGAAACGCAGATTGTTTCCAATATATTTTCTGGAAAAGTAGAAAAACGATTGATTACATTGATAACTCCTGTGGGAGAGTTCGGTCAGCATAGCTTACTCGCTTACTGACTGTAAAAATATTTCTGGACCATGATCCGCTAGAATATTTCAATCCTCACAAAACAATTAATAATTCCAACACATATTTCTTAAAACGCTGCACGCAATCGCAATCCTTACGTAAGGCAAAACTAGTATACTGTTAACCACGCGTTAGAAATCCAAGTGCTTGACTGTCCGTGAATTGGAGTTAAAAAAATCCACGTAAATTGGGAAACAAGCCAAGAACATCTGAACTGAGACGAATCCGGTCGTTTAATTCAGAATGGCAACTATAATTTAAATTTTAGTTTTAAAGTGCCATTGCTCCGTGTCCGTCATGTCATAAGTTGCATTAGGAACACCGATGAATGCCATCCAATATTTTAAATGCTCTAAAATGTTGGATGTGTAATGTGTGTATACTTCTGTTTAGTTCGATTTTGTTTTGTTTCTTTATTAACGTGATATTCCACAGCATTCAAACGCAAATTGATTATCTTAACATGGAAAGACAAAATAATCTGATTAAACACTTAAACTAATCCCAGCATGTTTCTGCGCAGTTGTTCTTTGCGTCGTCTTTTCAGCTTCTTGCTCTTTTATAGGCTTGGAATGTATATTCTTTGAGTAAATCAATTAAAAGTGTTAAATTCGTTGTATGTATTTGTTTATTTCATGCATTCAAGCGCAAGAAGAGTTACCCGTGATTAACAGTCACCCATTTCATTGCCAATTAACTTTTCCGACCAACAAACACTTGATGACCGAAATTTTAATCCGTCTTATGGGGTTAGGATTTAGGATCAACCAACCCACATCCCAATTTGGGATTCCCAAACCCGGTAGTTCAGGTTAAAATTTCGTACAAACATTCATTGGTCAAACATTCATTCCTGACCGACACAGGGATATCAGAGTATCAGAGATAAAATATTAAGAATATTGCTCCGATTATTTCTGCTCACAATTCGAGATGAGAATATATTTTACAATGATATTTCTGTATAATTTTGGCGTTGCGGTGTACTGGAAATAAATGCAACTTTTCGAGTTTTCATAATTTGATCGAGTTCAGATTACCAGTTTCGGTTTCAGTTTCGGACCGGGTTGGGATCGGATTGTTCACTGAGATATTGGATCGGATTCGAATCAACTTTTTGTAATCTGATAGTTTATAGACAGATAGACGAAGGTGTCGCACATGTACGCTGTGTATTTCTAGCACCACTTTTGGGTGGCACGACCTTCACAAAAGCGATCTGAATATTAGACTTGGTATTGGGACCTAAGCAAAAAAAATCAGGAGGTCAAGGGCTGCTACCAAAAATTCTAATTGTTAGCTATTGCTTGGAAATTCATTTGAATGCTCATTGATTTCCTCACGATTCATTTCACTGGTTTTCACTTTTTACATTCGTTCATTTCTGTGCTTGTTGCACTGATTTAGAGAAATGAACTTACTCTGACAGAATTGAGCTGTGACGATTCATTTCCTGGTTTTCACTTTTTTACACTAGTTCTTGGAATTCTATTTGTTACATATTACATTACATGTATAAAACTATATGAACTGAATAGGTACTGGCGACTATTGTAATTTTCTTGAATCGATCGAATCTTGTAGCCCGTTGGAAGTATCAATGCTGAGAACGTCTGTTGTGGTATTCTTTCCCATTCCTGGCTCGACGATTCTGTATTCATTTTGAGTATATTCTGTACCTAGCCGCTCATAACTGGTGCTCGAAACGTTGTCAGTCTCTATGACAAAAATAGAAAGCCGGAAAAGAAAGCAATGATTTTAAGGATCTTTACTGGAAACTATGATCGTATTAGTCATGGATCAAAACATGTAGGTAAAGAGAAAAGCTTTCGTCAAAAACCTGAAAAAGTTGACCCAATTGGTGTCCAGTGAAGTGAAATAATACAATACAGCAAAATCAGTGAAAACTCGTGGATTTTCACTGGTTTGCCATACCTTTGACGCAATTCTGGGTAATATATCACTTGCTGAAATTTGCTAATATTTTGAGTCAGAAATCGGATTAAGAATCAAGAACCTCACGAACAGTTCTTGCTTAGCGTATTCTTCCTGGAGGAAAGATTGCTTTTGGACAAGTCTCTTCAGTTCCTGAATTCGTGTAAGTCTGAGTGAATTAGTTCAGATTTGATTACAGTGTTCATGATTCCCAACGTTTTCCCAACAGTCAATCGTCAGTAAGTTAAGAGAGTCGGACAACCTCTCTAATCAGGGATTCAAGCAGCAACTCATATCTTCAGTTAAAATCGGCATTTACATACTCGCAGAGACCCATCGATTTCCAGATCATATCCAACCTTCATTTTGTTCTATTTGTCTGCAAGTGAGGTATTTCGGTTCAGTGGGCTCACAACGAACGCTAATTTTAAACAGAATTATTTTTGAGTTAATAAACAGTTCGAGCGTACTGTTACATCAATGTAACAATTTCACCCACACCTGAAAGTAATGGAACAGATAATGATATCAGAGTAGATAATATTGCAAAGTGTATTCCCCATGCAGAGTCCCTTTTTGATTTAATATTTTCAATTAGGGGCGCTAAATAAAGTTTATTGAATCCATTTATCGGAATCTGTTCACATTCCTGACTTCAATTTGCTGTCCCTAAAGATGAGTCCTTTACAGGTGCAACGAGAATATACATTCCAAGATGCCAAATGTTTCAAACATTCCCAGCCGTGAGTCAAATTTCATTTCACCAGTATCAGTTTCTTTTTAGAAGTTTTAGTTTTATTTATTTTACACTTTTTGTTTTACACACTACGCAGAATCAAACATTTTGTATTATTTTTGAAACAAACACTTTCATTTAGATTTCAATTGAACTAACAAAGAACGTTGCGAAGTATTCTGTTGAAGGTGAGTAGTTTTTGATTTTTGAGAACACTTGAGTTGTGATGATTTGTTGTTTTTATTTTTTAGTAGCGTAGAATGTAGTTATTCCCAAGGTTCACCCCCGCCTTCAGCATCGGTCTGACATTCTGTAAAAATCATTTTTATTCGAAAATAAATATTTAAACATTTATTAGAGTCAAAATTTAATAAGGTACAGAATAATAGAAAACCACCTCGGAAATTCTAGAAACGAAACCTGTGGTTGCAACAATGATTACAACTTTCACAGATAATTGACATTACGGAGTGTGGAATTATGCGTTACCATTTTTACCCTCAACTCTGACATCATTTTCTATTGAGTCCTTGAAGACTGGAGTGATGACCGTCTTCTCTCTCTGTTTTTCAATCACTAAAGAAATTTTTAAAAAAGAATCCGGAATTATCAGCAACCTGGTAACACTGTTGAATCAAAATTACTTTTGGAACTTTACCTTTCAGATTCATCTCTCCTTTCTCCCCACAATCCTTTCCAATTTCAGGATGGAAAAACCCGTCTCCTTGTGCATCCTTAGGATCTTCACGATCATTATCAATTGCTTTCTCACCGTAGTATGTCTGTCTTTCAACCCATTCTTGTTTCAGCTCCACTTTTGAATCATCTTCCTCGCTTTGAGTTTGGAATCTGTCATGGATTTCATCAAACTCTGATTCTTCCTTGTCCTCATCTTGATGTTCTCCATCGTCACTTTCGACAACCTCCGGTTTCTCAATTTTCAAACTCATTTGACTGCGATTCGGCCTATTTTCGTTAGGAATGACATCACTCAGATAATTGTCGCATTTGCCAAAATCGTCGGACGAACCAGACCCGTCTTTGTGGTGATTCCCGAACTTCTTTCCTCGACCCTTGACAGTTCCTCGAGAAGATGCCTTCTAAATGATTTAATAGATTATTTACTTTTTATGGCCGGACAATTATATAGTTTAGTCTAAAATTTATATTTCTTACTGTTGGTTTCACAGGTTCTTTGGCATCCCGTTGCGGCTTCGAAGACGCAGAACCCAACGGAGGGAAATCGGTCAATATCGGAACATCCTGATTGTGAGGAGTCCTTCCAGATCCACGTCGAGAATATTTACCGACAGGGAAATTTCTTTGGTATCGATTGTTATAGTTCTGGAATCGTCCTCCCCTTGGTGTATACGTTGAAGTAGTACCTGACCTAGTATCGGCAGTATTCTCTGTTTCACCCGAGTACCCTGCTTCGCTGTTCCAAGTCTCCCTCTGTGGATACTTGTTGTAGTAATTCTTCCGGAAAGGAACCCCCTGACGTTGGTCGTTATATTCACCTTGGGAATACTCTGTCTGATTCTGGGAGTGTGGTCTGAATCCAGTGTTGTTGTCATTCGGTTTGTTATCCGCAGATGTTGGCCGATACTCTGACCTGTGGACGGTCTTGTAGGCATTGTTGTGATACCCACGCCTTGGACTACTGTCTTTGTATCCGTCATTGTGGTGACCAAAATCATTCTCGTGGTCATCATGAGATTTCACAGATTCCGCCTTCACTGTCGGAGTAGCCGTAAAAATCTGAGCTTTGGTCGGGACCTGGACCTGATCTTCCGGGACATTTGTTCTTGCTGCCGCCGCGTATGAAACAGGCATTTTCTCTCGGCGATTTCCGTCCGGAATATCATCACTGTCTGAACTCCCACGGTGGTTGACTTCAGGAGTCTCTGGTTCAGACTCTGGACGGGGTTCTTGACAGAAACTTTGGAATCAACGAAATGTCAGTCAGGCTCGATTTCGGAAAATCGCAAATAATTTTCCACAAGGAACTTACCCTGTTTTTTGGACGTTTGTCTCTCCTTGTGAAGGTCTTGGATCTGACCTCCAATCACCCGAGTTACGATTCTGGTTGGAATTCCCGTAACCCCTTCGATAGTCTTGGTCATAATCGCCATGTCGTGGATAGCCGTAAGACCCACGACCTCTCCCACCACGTGGACGTCCATACCTCCAATTCCCGCGGTCATTCTCAAACTGTCCTCCTCCAGTGGGTCTAGTTTGATTGAAATTGGTCCGATTATTAAATCCATGGCCGAGACGTACATCCTGAGAGTTTGAATCAACAGGTTCACCACTATCTTGACGGGAATGTTGTCTGGAATTCCATCTATAATTGCTGTACTTATTTCCTCCACGTCCTCCCCATTCTTCCTGCTGATTACTTCGATAGCCTGTCAAATAATGATTGATCGTTAAATATTTGATTAATGATTATTCGCATCATGTCGCGGCTTACCACCTGAACCACGGTAACCTCCACCTCGGAAAATCTTTCCTCCCCTATTATCATAACGCGGAGCTTGATTGTCAGTCTTTTCTTCATTTTCCACTTGTTCTGACCAGGAGTACTCGTTTTGAGTAACAAATGATCTAATCTCAACCGAAGTGTCTGGATCGTACAAGGAGCAACGACTATCAGATTGATTCAGGAATCCTCCACTAGCACGATTCACCAACATAGATATTTCTGAAGAACAGCTTTTCTCAGCTGGAGGCCCATGAATTTGTAGGACCTCTAATTCATCAACCGATAGAGGTGGACACGGCATTGAACCTGTAGAAAAATTCGAACATTTCATAATTTTGATTATAATTTTGACATTTGCGAAATAGAATTAGAACTTACTACTCAGAATCACTTGATCATCACTCTCAGTTTGCAAATCTGAAAAAGGGTACAACAAAATTGTGAAACTTGGTGAACTTTGAGATTATAGAGGAAATAACCGTACCGCTTATATTGATTTCTTCAGGGCCATTTTGGAGTGGAAATGGGGTTGCAACGAGTGAATGATGATATCCAGATGGATAAAAGTCCTTTGCATTCGGATTCAATTTCGTGGTTGAATCTTTCCCTGAATAAATTAGGTCTGACAACACTTAAATACCGTTTAAATATGTAGAAATTGATTAAATTATGATCAGATTACCAGTAGTTTTCTTTTCCCTCGGACTTAAGATCGGAGTCCGGTACTCAAAGTCAGAGTGACTGTGGTTATCCTGAGGAATTTGTTGATGTTGGTCCATGCAATCAACCGGTGGTGGAAACGGGATAGGAAGATACAAAGGTTGTTGAACAAATGGTTGCACTAATCCAGAAAGCATGTGACAACCTGCAAAATTTATTATTTGATTGTATGTGAAGAAGGTTGTGTCAGAAGTCAAAGGTAAAAGGAATATATTCTCTACCAAATGGATATCCGTAAGGAGCTGGAAAAAATGAAGGTGGTGGATGACCAGGAATTGAGACGGGTGGGCTAAATGTGAAATTGTGGAAGGGATTCAAGGCACGGTTGAAGATCACATTCTGAGACAAATTGCAAAAAGGATGATATGAATGAGGAACTCTTGGGTTGTGAGAGAGGACATTCAAGCCAGAGCAGATAGGTCTGAAATTTTGGAATTCAAACGGTTAGATTCAAAATCAGACTAAAAAAGAAGATTTCGCTATATTTTACCCAAATTCGGAGTAAGATGCAGCGTCGATGAGAGAGACGCCTGAAGAACCATCCGGATTGCCCACAATTCTTACCATGGCAGAATCAAAGGCAACAGCTACGATCTTACGATCATTCGTATAAACATTGAGCGCAAGTGTTTCAAAGATTTGAATATCAGCTCGGCTCAACAAAAGACTAGCATATCCAACGAATGGGCGATGAAATACTCCGGCCAATTTGTATCGAACTCCAGCCAATGGTACCTCCAAATGTTGTGGAACGTGTTGGATCAATAGGTTCACATGTAGCTCATACGGTGAACCTGGACGTGATTCATTGAAAAATGAAGTGAGCCTACAATCCATAGTCACATTTCGTCCAGTTGGTCGGCTGACCTGGAAAGTTCAGAAAAATACATATTTGATGATATCCCTAACGTTATTTAGAAAATATCTCTGGAATTTAATACCAGAAGCTCGAATTGCATGTCGGACAATTGTCGCATGGATTCCATTAAACTTTTTCGGAGAATGTCACCAAATCGTGGGCGGTGAGATGGGTTTCCACGTACGACGCGATGTTCAATGGAGGTCAAGAATCCGACATGTGGTTCCGATGGATGTGCAACCTTCAACAAGTCAACCCTAGACAATTAACAATTTCATTAATATCGAATTAATAATTTTTAGTTTTAGAAAACTTTTACAGAAATATTGCAGTGATTACTTGATGACTTCTTCGTAACGTTTAATCCCATCATCCAAAGAAATACAAATGTGTTGGGCGACAGGGATCAAAATAGTTGTTGGAACCCATTCTCCAGCAATGTACATGCAAGATGGCTGCGAATAATAATGAGAGCAACTCTCGACAACAACAAAAACTTGCCGATTACTGGGTGCGAGATTAAAGCAGGTGTAAGAAGCCAAACTAGGAATCTGATGTTCCTGAAACCTGTAAAATAATTTTATAATTAAGTAGAGTATTTTAAAACAACGCAAACAATTAAATTAGAATTTAAAGAATTAAGTTTCACTCACTGCGTCATGCTGACCAAGTCATAACGAAATTCTACAACTTTCTCAATGGATGGAAAAGCAATTCCGCCGGACTGCATCGGATGGTTCATTTGTTGTTGGGAAATGAATTGTCCGGACATGTGAGAAGGCATTATTTGCACCATCGCCATTTGAGACTGGACTTCTTCACCGTCATTTTCCAGGGAGCTGTCGACGGTTCCGGGATCAGAATTCCCACCATCGTGGAATCCATGGTCACTGATTTTCACGTCCACGGTAAGCGCGGGTGTCAATAGGTTCTTCCCAGTTTTCCCTGATCCATCAATTTCCAATTTGTTCCCGGAGTTTCTGCCGTTGTCCTTTGTCAAAGCCGAGTTGTCAGTTTTTGGAGAGTCTGGAGTCGGGGTATCTTTACCCTTACCCTTTCCTCTTGGAGTACCCATTTTCAGAAGATCCTTCTAGAAGAGAAGGTCAGAGAAAATATGAGTTTTTTTTGGTCACTTAAAAATCCGCGCATAAAATTTTTAAAACTATTAGACGAATATTTAGTTTACGTATTTCAGACATTTGTCTTTCCGTGTCAACTAACTTCAGTTCATGTCTGAACTGAAAGTGTGTGAAATTTCTGATAGCACATTGTAGATTTTTGGACTACAGAAACTCAAGCAAAAATGAGTAAGCTGACAAAACCAACGTTGGGTGGAGGCCAAAAAAAAATCGAACATTTCGTTTGGATTCTGAAATTATTTCTATAGTTTTCTCACTGTCTCAATTTGCATCCAAAATTCAATTCACAAATGTTCAATAAAGTCTACCAAATTCTTACCCCAATATTCTGCTCTGAGTTCTATACTGAGAAGATCGTCCCGCAAATTATATGAAATGATATATCTCCCTTTTTTTCACAATATTCTTGAAGTCACAATCTTTACAAGGCAACAATTTACAAACCCGCAAGAAACAATTTTGTTGTCATCTCATAAATACCTCACTCAAGATTTTGAACTAATTTACTTGTGTCGCTAACGAAACCCGGAATGGGAAAACAAACTTTCTCCATCCCTTCATGTCATTCTCCAAATTTTGTGGGTTCTTACCAGTCGTAATGCCGTGTGCTCCGTTGATTGCTGGTTGACGGTAGCAACTGATCCACGTCGTGAGATACGGATGCGGAAATGGAGGATGAATGAAATGATTTCGTTCACGGTAAGATGTTTCGACAATTCGTCAGAAATTATTTGGACAAGTTTTGATCCGAGGAATTTGCTCCAAAATTTTGATGCTTCCAGAGAATGTCAGATAGTCGAATGAGGTTTCCGGAGAGGTGACCCAAGAGCATACTTTGTTTACGAATCCGAATTTTGTTAGTGGCCAACCATAATGTCGTGCTAGTGACGATGGGAGCATTCATAGGAGGAAGTGCCCCAGAATTCCTCCAACCTTTCAGAATAATCGTAATTTATTCAATTGGTCGAATCAAAACCGGTGTATTAAATCAAATTGGTCATCGCGTCGCAACCTAGAGTGTCAATTCTTAAACAGTACACGACGGTACCGGC
The DNA here is from genome assembly GCA_034698945.1 of Protaphorura quadriocellata. NCBI lineage: Eukaryota > Metazoa > Arthropoda > Collembola > Poduromorpha > Onychiuridae > Protaphorura > Protaphorura quadriocellata. Next base: position 15,159 of record JAQGCA010000169.1, on the reverse strand, counting down.
TGAATATAAGTTTTGCACTTGGACTACTTGACAAGACTTCAAAAAACGATAGCAACAACTAATTTTCCCACGAATTACCAGAAATTAAATGAAGTAATTCATTTCTGTTTTATGGAAAGTCTGTAACCTCCGCAAGCATACTTGGTACGGAGAAAGGGCTCTTTCACCGGCAGTGACTGTGAGGGAAAGCTGAGTGAAAGAGGACTGACGAAAGAAGGAAAAGTGAATTAAAAAAGTGGAATTATTTTTGCAAAAATGTGTACACGTTCGTTAACTAAGGTCAAAGATGAACAGTTAATGGTGACAATAGGAGGGCATTCGTAAAAACCTGTGTAAAAGATAACTCATGTAATGAGGTTTCATATCAAAGTCAAAAAAGCTATATTTTGAAACAGGGAATAGTCGTCGAGTAAATAATAGCTGCACCAAACAAAATCTGAAGAAATAACGAAGTACGTCTGGTTCCGATGGAATTTCATATTTAAATTCAGTTTACACCTTAATTTAAAATTTTAAAGTTTGCTTATATTAATTTCGATCCAATTCTATCAAATTAGTAAAAAAACAAAAACAAAAATCCAAACCAAGTTCCTTCGTCAGGCGTTGCTTTATTAATCACCAATGAAAATTAAATACGCTAATACTGAATAATATATTGATCACGCCTTTTTCATTGCAGAATACAAATTAGCATAAGAGAAAACGACTTGACACGACAATAGAAACTATCACATCAACTATGAATGACGAGAGAGATGTAATCATTACAAATACAAATATACGTTTGAGAGCACAAATCAAGGTGACTAGAAAACAATAACCAGCATTAGCTTTTTGTCGACAATTCTCCGGTCGTCACATTCATTCATCATCATGAGATTATAAATTAAATTATCTGAGTATCCTGGCAATATACATTTATATGTTCAAACAAGCTCGTAACAAATTGCTTATTGATAAAAAAAATCAAAAATCTGACACACGGACAACAATATCAAGTGGTACAATAATTTTAAATAGATCTATAATTCATACAATAACGAAAAACAAGTGAAGGATTAATTAAATGCATACGTTAGAAATTAAATGCCACCGAACGATCATGAATTCTTGTACGAGACGAGTAACATCCAACAGATCTCAGTAATGAAAAGGTCCGACTAATTGCACTGTCAAAATTCTTATGAGTTCACGCAAAATGCAGACTCAGGGCATTGAAATACTACGAACTTGTCGTTTGATTTGTAATTGGAACTTGGACAGATCGTGTAATAATTGCTCTAGAAATGTATGGCTGGTGCAATGGAAAAGCCAATCCCAGAGCAACATTCAATGCTGAAGAGTCAAAGGCATGGCAGCCAGAGTATCTGTACAACGGCTTCTTGTCAAAACGGCAGCCCCCAGATTGGGCACCTAAAATTAAAATATAAACAATGTAATGTTTAAGGTGTGATCTCAAATTACTTGTCCATTTCCAAAATAAAACTTCAAGTATCCGGTAGAGAACATTTCGAATTTAAAATACAACCCAGGTAAAAAATTCTTAAGAATACACCCCAGGAAGATTTTTAAAAGTTGTATAGTACAGGGTGTCCCAAATGAATATGAACACTTTCAAAAATTCATAGTTTCCAAAGTATGGACCAAATTTTCGAAAAAAATATTTTTAATGAAATTTCGAACTAACTTGTTTTTTTAACAATTTTTACATTTCACGATTAGCGAAGGATATTCTCGATAAAGCGGCCTCTCTTAACTTTGAACTCCCAGCGGATAACAACGTTATTAGCCTACAAAATTTCTAGGGTTTTAAACTTTCAAGCCAATCCCGGATTTATAAAATTGTCAAAAAAAAATTCAAAACTGATTGCCATACTTTCAATATTTCGAATATTTCAAAAACGAATTTGGAATATTTTTTCTAGATTTCCAAACTTCAAAAATCATTTTTATAATTTCGTTATTAGGCTCTGGGAGTACAAAATTAACAGAGGCCGTTCTATCGAGAATACTCTTTGCTAATCGTAATATGCAAAAATTGTTAAAAAAACAAGTCCTTTCGAAATTTCATAAGGAATATTTTTTTTCGAAAATCTGGTCCCTACTTTGGAAGCTATGAATTTTTGAAAGTGTTCATATTCATTTGGGACACCCTGTAGTTAGTAGAAAATAATAATATTCTGAACTAACCGAACGGCGAGATACACTCCTTAATGAGGCTACATTTGATCCATGGCAGCATTACCTGAGAAAAAACAAGAAGAAAAAACGTCATTACTTTTAATTACGTGTATACTAAGTTCTGGCCTTTAGGCTAACACATTATTTTAGATTAAAATCCAACTTCGGATAGGAAGTTTTCGTTAAAGGGAAAGAAACCGATCCTAGGAAATGGAAAACTACTTACAACAATTAACCCTCAAAGATCCACGTGAAAAAATTTCCACCCAGCACTGTGTAATACCCATTTGGGGACACACCATAAGCACTGTACTGACTGTACTGTGCCCCATTTGGGAACACGACATAGTTGTCAGTTTGTGCGAACTTAGCCCGTTACGCTATTCACTGTACCCAAATGGGGATGCACGTGGCCCTAGCTTTTTCTTAGCATGGGAGAGCATGGGAACACCTTGGGAAAAAATTCCTGCAAATAAATCTATAACGTTATTTATTTGACTCATTTCTGTCACCATTAGATAGCCCATGAGATTCTTGAGGATCAGGGTTCGCAAAATTTACGATTATATCTAAAAAAAAAATAAAGAAAATCCTATTTTTTTTATTATAATCCGATTTATTTTATTATAATAGATTTTTCTTGATCTTTCTGTAAGGCAGAAAAATTCGATTGTAATCGAGATTATAATCATGATTATAATAAAAAAAACGATTATAATCATGATTATGAACAAAAATCGAAAATATCCGATTTTTTTGAATATGATGGGGCTGATTATAATCGCGATTATTATAATCGTGATTATTATCATGATTTCGCCTGATTATAATCTGCGAACCCTGTTGAGAATTACAAGGAAGGGAACGACCCTTGGCCAAAATTCCTTTAAGAAACTTTTAATTTTAAGGGGTTGTCCGCAGATGAGGACTCACGTGGACCTTTGAGGGTTGCAATGTGCAAAGAATTTTCAGGAAGTAAAATTTTGATGTCCTTACCTTGGATAAGACTTGCTTAGTACTACAAACAAGAAGTTGAGCAGGATCGATCATTCGATGAAAATAATAGTTTTCTGCCTTAGTTTCAAAATATGGAAACATTTTAGGATGAGTGAGGGTGGAAGTAGGATGTGAAGTGGACCAGCCAATAATTCCTTGACTTCCGCCGTCCAAAGCTAAAGTCAAGAATCTTTCTAAAGTTTCCTTTCGGAAATTTACTAATCGTCTATCCACATCTAGCCAAAGAATGCATCCTCCTCGGTCCAGCATTGTCTGTAGTCAATAATTAGAAAGCAAATTTTAGATTAAATATAAATCCTCACATTAAAGTTTTAAAATAAACATTTAACATTCACATTTAACATTCAATTTGTTTGAAAACCAATTTTGTAACTGAGTATTGTACTGTTTGTCTTGTCAGTTTTGTACTGAGTCGAAAATCTAACGTTAATGTAACGACAGTGATTGTCAATAAATGGTGATTTCTCTACCTGTTTTTCCAAATTCAATTCGTTCCTTAAACCTTTACATCAATTATAAATGAAAGTAATTAGCTGACCCTGTAAATTCAAATAGTGTATTTTCAAACACACAATCGAATCGCCCTGTATAAGTAAAGCCCCATCTGATTGTTGTTTAGTGACAGCATTTTAAAATTCATTATAAAAAATTTGGGATGTCTTTTTTGAAAAATTGGCAGAACGTAAAAAAAGTTATCCTACAAGCGGAAAGTGAAAACCAATTTATGCCCATAAACCAGATTAGACTTTCGGCTCATTTCGTACAATTTGGTTATTTGGTTTGATTTATCATGGATTTGAAGGTTTTGTAGATAAAAAAAGCAATTTTGGACACATTTTTAAGACCGGACGATTCATTAAATACAGATGCAATGCATGCTACTTTTAAAAAGATTCTAACGGTTAATAAAAAATTTATCTGCCTACAAATCAGTCATGCACTAGAGTTGAGCTTTTTTTTTAAATTTCTAAAATACACTTTAAAAACCTCACCTGAATTATTATCGGTCTATAAGCTCGAAGACTCTGATCTTTGACGTGTTCCGGATAGTCCTCATAATTGAATGATTCCACAGTACAACGTGAAGAATTGCAATAATGCTTTAACTCGGCTGAGAATTCAGTTTCTTGTACTGTCGGACCAGTCCAGTCCAAATTCCAAAGCACAATCGGATTCGATGGCAAAGCTAAGTGAACATTTCTGATAAAACCAAATACTTGACCCACTTGACCTCGACTGACCTGAAAGGATTTACGACAATTGTCAATTTATAATTTTTAAATGTAACTTATTTCTAATTAATTAGTTTCTTCATTCCTTACCGAACTGACAATGACGACTGGCAGACTACCATTCTTACTCCCCAAAGTTAATTCAGCTGTAGGTCTGTAAGACTCAGATTTAGCTTCAGAGCGGGCGTCAGTACTAAACCCGAGTAGACTTAGGTATTTTTCCTCCACTTCTAGTCTCTTTTCACCACTTCCTACGTTTAGGTTTTCCTGAAATGAAAAATTAATTAATTTTAGAAACAAATCGGATAAATGTTTGAAAGTGTGTGTTAACCGAATAGGGTTAGTGCGGAATAGGAATAATCCATCACAAATATTCTTATTTCAAATTTCAATGTTATTTGAACTATAAGTGCAGTGCAAAAAAAAACTCTTTGACAAAACCAAGTCAGAAAAGTGAAAGACTCACTATTCACCAGAAAAGACTGGAAGCAATTTAGAAAATGTATTTTACAAGAAAATGAAATGTCTAAACCTTCAAAGTCTCAAAATGTTTATGAGTCTGGGTCACGAAATGCTGTAGATTGACAGGTTGGTCCCGTCCGACGAAACAAAGAATTAAACTTGTTAAACCGACACTGATGACCAAGGCAAGGAAATGTTTGATTTTACAAGGCATCGTCCCCATTAATTACACTAATTCGATTCCTTCGTTGCAAACTACACCGTTCCACTTCCGCACACATAAAATGTTCTGACGTTCGAAATTAGGGGATTTGACAGTACAATTCCCCATAGGACCTCATCCTTCATTCAATGTCCAATTCACAACATTCAACTTTGGATTGAAAATGCTGGCCACTGCCACTGATCACTGATCTTCTCCAATTTCTTGTAACGGCCGTGGCCGTGGACGTGCTACATTTTCTTCAACCTCCTTGTCTTTCCATTATGTCCAATCCATGATTCTTTTAATTGGAGCAGTTTTTCGTGTAATTCTGAAAGACCAAGCAAAGAATTACGACATAGTTCAAAATTTCAAATTTCAATTTAATTTTGAACAAAAAAAAACACTTACTAATAAATATTGTGATGCAACCTCATTACCTCCTTGAGGACAGGATCAGGACAACCAGCTTCTCGATGAAAAATTAAAACCACTGTCGAAATCTTAAATTTTAATCGCCTACGGTCAACCACAAACCACAAAATCAAATATTTTAAATTAGGAAATAGTCAACTCAAAAAATCCCACGGGTTAATGTCACGTTCGCAGATTCAAGGCAAAGCACCGCACCGTCTTGCCCCAATGCATAAATTAAGTCCACCAAGAATCAGATTGATACAGTTTTCCTACCAATTTGGGGGTTCTTTGAAAAAGTAAGATATACATTTCGTATAGAACGCACAACACATAAGCAAAGTTCTCAGGTGGTCGCCCAACGCAGGTGTCACTGGAAAGTATGAATGGTCCGTTGTCCGTTTATTTATGATAGATAGTGACCATCGATATCACAGCAAAATTTTCGTTAACGATAATGCAACAGTCAAGTATTTTTCTCAACGGTTTTCAATCACAAAATCAAGGCTTCTAGAGCCTTGATTCGATTGATTGAGTTTGAGAGATTGAGTGTCTTGAATTATTTTTATATTTCATCCGGACACTATATTTTGTAATCCTAAATCAATTTTTTAAGTACAATTTTTTTTAACTGAAATGAGTGTTTCCAGATATTTATTTAACCCAGGGTATGGACAAGTGAGGATCACATCCTAATTGTATTTTAACGATAACGCTGGAAAAAGTTACTCATGCGATTCAATTCTAAAGTAGAGTACCGAAATATGCTGAAGTGTTCGCAATTTCTAAACTGCAATCCGTTCTACTTTTCATTGAAGCAGGATTGTACATAAAGGTATCTGTATAGGTACAGGGTCCAGTTTTAATTGTTTTTGATTTGCGTAGGGGTTTTTAAAATAGAATTCCCTTAAAAAAATTAATTGTTTTAATTGATTTACGAAATAAAATATTATATGTAATTTCTTGTAGCATTAGCTCGTGATTCTGGAATTAGAATTATCAATTTATTTACAAAAACTGTACTTCCATTGTAGCAAATTATATTATAAGACAATCAATGAGCTCTACTTGTGTATGTATATTAATTCACACAAGTATGTTTCTTGTACATTTCTTTGTATGGAAGACAGTGACTGAATAAAAAGTTTAGTATTCAAAAAAAAATTAAAATATCCTTTCAAATCACAAACGCCCCGAGAGGAGCTGATTTATTCTAATACAGGTTTTGGTGAAACAATTTACAATTTCCGTAATTGGAATTCCAATATCGGTTCACTCACTGACAGTCTTACATCTCACCATCTCATACACGGTCTTGATGGATTTACACAAACTACCTATTATTTCCTAAACGATTTTGCTCTAGATAGTGATTTGTTTACATGACTGATGAAAATTATAAAATTTCTTGCTGGACTCGATTGGAAAGTGTACAGGAAATATAATTCAGTTGATGAACAGTTAACTTGGTACCTGTACGAGCCGCTCCTTTGGTAATTGGATCATCTGTCAAGAAATAAAAATCATCTTTAGATATTATGGAGTTTGAAATTAATTATTCCAAATCCATTGCTGAATGGCCCTATGTAATAGAGAGGTTTCAATTTAGTAAATTAATGGAAGTTTTCAACAAGTACATATATGAAGAGGATCATCGTTCACTCTCACTCTCAAGTCGTACATCTGAAATTGTTCTTGCCTTAATTTTCAATCGTATGTAACAGTTAGAATGTTCGAGTATTGTCTCAGCGTATAAACAAGAATCTCTGATTTTCTAACCATCCATCCCTACTTAAAGTTTAAATCTCCTCTGTCTGAGAATCTGAACACAAGTCTAATTTATTTAGAAATAGCATTTTTGAATTTAGCTGAGTGGACAGGTGTTAGGTGGATGTTGTTTCTACTTAATAGTACTATCAATTAAGTAATTGGAACTTTTTAAAACTGTTTACTGTTTACACACTAATACAGAATAAAACGGGGAATGGACGACGCGAGAGATTGACCATTTGGTCATCTAAACAAATTGGTCCCGGTATTTATGCATGATTATGGAAACATCACACACATTAGAGTTATTACAAAAAATAATTAATAATACAGGGTAACCCAATAAAAACGTTCATATTTACAAACTAGTAAATCGAATTTCAATTTTATGGTAGAATTATACAAAACCGACACCTGTAATAATGTGTGAAGGCGGGATCGCGGACCGCGTAGCGCAGTTGAAATTAAAATGTATCAAAATTTGTCGGATAAGTCCCATTTTTCAAGAGTAATCCTGAGTTAAGTTGAAGAATTCCTTATCAAACGTTGCTATTCGACAACATTATAAGCGTGTAGTACAGAGCAGAGTCAATGGAGCAATCTGTCAGCGGTTATAATGAGGATAATGGATTATGCAAGCGTTCAAGTCAAAAACAAGGTTAATTTTACGCCGAAGGTTAGAGTTTAACTTTGGGTCAATCCGTGGGCTGTCAATTAAAGCTACAAGGAACCACTTTTCAATGTAAACCAGACCAGACTACAAGACGTTCGGGTTTTGACATTTCACGTATCTTGGTCACGAATATAAAAGTTTTCATCAGCCAAGTGAGTTATTCCTGGAAGGGAATACTTAGTTGAAATGATTTTAAATTAAATGAATTAACTAAATCGTTAACTGCCTATAAAAAAGTCTCTGAGGTTATTTTTGAGTTGAGACTACATGTAAAGTCACTCTCTTGTCAGATTTATCTTTGCCTTGGTGCAAAACACTGTGACATTTCAGTCAAGTTATTAAATCAGGACTTTACGGTGTGTACGGCAGTGCAGTTGTCCGTCAGTCATTACTGAGAATAATAATTATTTTAATATTTAAATTCCTGTAATAACTAGAATTTTGAAATGTCTACCGTCAAGCAAACTGAACTGGGTTGGAAAAAGTTAACCCAGGACATTGAAACCATTGCAATCAAGGAGAGTTACAATACGGAGGTCAAATTTACAAACTGTGTCGCGGTACCAATCGTGACCTCTGCAATGTTTGCTATAACGGAAGATGAAAGTGATGTCCCGAAAGACAACATCGGGGAATGGGTTTGTAAACCAATATTTTAATGTAAAAACTTGTTCTACTTTTAGAACAAGTAAGATTTTATTATGTTTCACTTTTCCAGGACGTTTATACACATGGCCGGCACGGGAACCCAACTCGAGATGCTTTAGAGAAATATTTGACCAAGCTCGAAGGATGTAAAGAGGGTAAAATCCCATGATTTAAAAAATTTTAAGAATTGAGAAAAGTATTCAGCAGATTTTACATAAAGCTTCACATTTTTCATACAGCGCTGGCATTTTCTTCCGGAGTCGCAGCAGAAAATGCGATTTTCCAGGCGATTCTCTCTGCCGGAGACCGCTTGATTTCAATGAAATCAATTTACAGTGGAACGACAGCTTTGCTCAAGGTTTTTGAACGATTCGGCGTGTCAGTGGACTTCGTTGAAGATTTCCACAACACTAGTCAGGAAATATTAGGACTCTTGACCCCTCTGACAAAAGTAGGTGGTTTTATTTATGGCCATAATTCCGACGGTATAATGGGTGTGAGTTTATGTGAAGATCGACCACGTCCTACTGAATTAATTAATTGAGAAATAAAACAATGTTGAATTCTGTTTCTTAGATCGTTTGGCTAGAATCCCCGACCAACCCAACACTTGAACTCGTTGATCTGGAACAGATTATCAAAACGGTCAAATCTAAATTCTCAGATGTCGTAATTGTCGTCGACAACACTTTTCTTACTCCTATTTTTCAAAGACCCCTTGATTTTGGGGCGGACTTGACACTCACTTCATGCTCGAAGTACTTTGGCGGTCATGCAGATATTGTCATGGGTTCGATTGGAACAAATTCAGATGAATTGTACAAAAAACTTCGGTATACTCAGGAAGGTCAGTAACCAATGGTGTACAGAGTACAGGGTGGTTCATAATCTTGGTCTCCAGTACACTTTCTTCGACCCAACTTTTTTGAAATTTTTGCAAAATATTTTTTCTTAAGTTTTTTAAATATTTAACCTATCATTTTGTCATTTCCTCGAACAGCTACTGGTGGAATCCCAGGACCCATGGACTGTTATATGTTGATTCGAAGTCTAAAAACATTGCCAATCCGTATGAAGCAACATTCTGAGACTGCATTCAAAGTTGCCCAATTCCTTGAGACACACCCAAAAGTGGAGAAAGTGATTCACCCAGGTAGAAGGCGTCCCTAATTCTTATGAAAGCAAGAAACATATTTGTATGTACGTCTTAAAAATTCTAGGACTAACTTCACACCCACAACACAAGTTGGCTTTGAAACAACAATTCGGACATTCCGGAATGGTCGGGCTTTACCTGAAGGGAGGACTCAAGGAGTCTAACGCCTTCTTAAAAGCTATGAAAGTTTTCCTCAAGGCACCGTCTTTGGGCGCTGACGTCAGCCTTGCCAATTTACCGTAAATATTTTGTTTTCTGAATTTATAATTTGAATTTTAAACGTTTTATTATTCATTAGGCAGACAAACGAATATATTATGTCATAGTCAAGCGGTCAAATGTGGAAACGTCATTGCTACGTGGCCGGACCTAGTAATCTGCCAAATATTCACCTAATATCATTTTCAGGTCTAAGAGAAGTCACGCTGACCTTCCCCCGGAGGAATTGAAGAAGCAAGGAATTACGGACAATTATATCCGAATGTCTGTTGGACTTGAGAGCGCGGAAGGTCTGATTGCTGATTTGAAGCAAGCTTTATCTCATGTCTAGAAAATTCCATTACTTTCTGACCTTCAAATATATTTGATACATTTATTTCAATTCTGGAATAAAATTGAGATGTATACTGAAATGAGTGGAAACCAGAGATTCTATATTGCTAAATCCCTTAAATTTATTTGGCAGTGTTTTTGATTCCAGACTTGTTGCACTGAAATTTGGATTGTTGAAGTAAACAATCAAATATTAATCAATGAATGAGAAACAAATCAGACCAGTAGTTTGTTGAAGAAAAATAAGCACTGAGCGAGATTATCCTCAGTACAAATGCAATTGGTGTATTTTTCATCATAATTTTATTAAATGTCAAAAGAAATAATTTTTAACTACAAGGCCACTGGTATTGATTGCGGGTGATGGAATACATTCTCTGGGTCGACACTCTGTTTGATAGCGACCAATTTAGGTAAGTTTGATCCGTAATACCTCACCAGATAATTTTTCAAGCTTCCGTCGATTGAATTTTGAAAACATTCACCATTATCAAGCACCCGCATTGCAATTTGATCAAATTCGTCGACCCATTGGTTAACGGGGACTGTATCCGCCAATATTCCCATTTGAAGGTAGTACAATGCACTTCTGTGGACAAATGCTGTAGCATTAGGCCTTATAGTGTTGATAAGTCCACCAAAGGACACCAATTTGATATTTACGACATCGGGGACGCTGACCCAAAGTTTTGACAATTTATCGATGTCAGCAACTGCAATCGTTTCACTTGCAAAATAAGATTTGACTCTCGTCCAAGCAATAGTACTTCTGTTATCTTCTCTTTCCACGAGTGCCAATTGTGACGCATTCGTTAGATACTTTCCTGCATAAGCGTTATCTGCATTTTTTGTAATAATATCCACATAATCTACTGTAGTTACACTCACAGGATGAATTGGAGTAGGAAAATATTCCTTAATCTTTTCAATATCGTTTAGACTCAAACCCGAATCTATAATATCCACGGAAATAACTGCCGATCCGGTGGAAAACAGAGTGAACACGGTTCCATTTTGATTAGCTGAGTTCCAAGTGTCCCATAGATGCAGAATCTCAGCGAATTTGGCCACGTCAAAAAAAAGTTGAATTTGTGTATATTTTTCAGAAACTTCAAAAACTTGATATTTCAATTTGGTCACAATCCCAAAATTCCCAGCACCTGCACCTCTTAGCGCCCAAAATAAATCAGTGTTCTTAAAATTGTTCACAATTCGAATGTTCCCGTTCGAGTCCACGAATTCCATTTCTAAAACGTTGTCGGCAGCCATTCCGAATCTCTTCGATAAAATCCCATGACCACCACCCAACGTTGTCCCTGCTCCTAATGTTACACATAATCCAGCCGGAAATACAAATTTTCCGGCTGTCCATAATTCCCAATGCAGATTGGCCCACAGTACACCAGCGCCAACTTCGGCGGTGCGGGAAACCTTATCCACAGAAATTTTGTCCAGATTCCTAAGGTCAATGACCACAGAATTCTCATCACCGCTGGAGTACTTTCCGAAAGAATGACCACCACTCTTCGCAACAATTCTAATGTTCAGTTCTTTTGCGCAACGAATAGCATTGGAAACGTCTGCTGCGTTATTCACGACAAGAATTGCCAGAGGTCTAATGGTTCCGTACAATTCATTCTGTTGAAAATTCAGTTCATCGTAATTCGAGGAAGGATTTTGTTCTCTTGACACGTAAACTGAGTCCGAACTTCCTTTACTTTCCAGGCAAGACTTTAAATTACCACTCCGTTGGCAAGTCGAGAAGGCAAAGAAAATTGCGAGGATGAATAATATTTTGGACACCATAATATCACTGAACTAGTCGAAACACGCAGTACTATTTATTTGAGTCAAAATATTTATTGCCCAATGTCACAAGTTGAACTGTATTTTTGCTCACGTGCTTCTTATATTGGCGTTACGACAAAAATGTTGTAGTGGTACGAGCTTTTTTAGAATCCGATTAATAATACAGAAATCCGTACCAGTCACCAGTTTTGAAAAATCCAGCTGTAAAGACGCAGTGGTTCAGACTTAAAAAAATTATATGCAAAGAGTATATCCTTAGTGCATAGTTTGGCTTCATAATTAAACCTAGTTGAATTTCCTGCTAGAACTTAAAATGAGAAGTACTCGGATGTTTGTTTGGATGCTTGTAATTCTAAGAGAAGTCTCCAATTTTATTCATTTGCTCAAGTTTTGATAAATTATTGAAATTAACCAATACATTTTTGGTATGAGGATTATATTTCTAGGTTTCTATCGGTGCCTCTTCTTCATCGTGCAACAAAGCGTGCTCTTTCACTGCAATTTCTTCGGCCAGATCGATCTCACGTTTTACAAGTCGCCAAAGGTCTGCTTCCTCAAAATTCTGTCAAAATTAAAATATTATTTAAAATTTGAAAAACCGGATATCGAAAATAATGGACCCCAGATCTACTCACTTCTGCGTCGAATTCCTCATCTTTTATACCCGCTGCTCCCCAAGATTCTGCTACTAGGCAGAGCAGGACGACGAGAGCCGCTGAAAACAAACGATTGAATTAATTAGCGAAGTTAATGAATTAGAATTTGGCTAATTTATAAACTTACTAGCAAGTATGATTGATTTTTTGAGAGCCATTATTGTAATTGGGACGAAACGACAGCAGAACAGGTAGTGAATTTTCTGACACCCCAGATTCAGTGTTTATGACATGGACCATGCAGTAAACACTTCTCTGTTGACATTAACAGTTTCCTGTTTTTATTCGTCGAACGTGAACGCGGAAGAAAAAAAATGAGGTGACAATTTTACAAGTGCGGGTTGCGTCACCCGACATATTTGTTCTGGAAATGCTTTGTAAATCCATTGACCTGTTGATGCTTTATTCTGCCTAAATAGTTCCGAAACACTAATGAGAAATCACCACAAAACTACGGCATCGCAAAGCGCACCATATAATTGCATCGATAAATTTTGTTGCCAAGCATGCGATCATTAAGATAGTACATCTGTTAAGAATGAATTTCTAGTTTAATTCTATCTAATTGAGAGTCGCTGGCTGTCGCTAATGTAAACAATATGTTAAATAGGTAGCGAAGAGGTTAAATTATTTTTTCTTTACTGGAAACAGCCAGCTAATACGAAAATATTCTGATACTTGAGAAATTACTTACGAGGAATGTCAGTTAATGTTTACATTATTCGTATTAAATGTCTCAAATTTTCTGGACATATCTGCGTACGTACTACCTATGTAGAGATAGGCTCGTAGCGAACTGTCTAGGTCTGAACCACCCTGTACGTGTCCCACACTAATTGATAGAGTTTTTCGAAAATATCCTTTATTCAACTAACTTTCTTCTTATATTTATTTATTTATTAAAGACAACATCCTCTTAAGAGGTCATTACGATGCCCTAAATATAGACACCATTGAACTGAAAAGTAAGTTTAATGAATTATTTAAGATATTTTTTATTCAATCGGACTGAGGATAATTCATTGTAATGTAATATTTTATATAAAGTTATGTAGCTAATTCCGTGGACTTCTCCGACTGTCACATAAGCCAAAATAATTCGAAGTCTAAAGTCCTGTATGGGAAAGTGGGAACCTGGAGCCACGACTTTACATGACCACTCCGCTGGCAATTCGAGAGGGCCAACGGATGAAGAATATATTGGACACCATATAATGTGTCGAATCACTAAACGAAACTCCCTTTGCAACACATTTCCGTTAAAATATGTATTATATTTTGACTCACGTGCTTCCTTTATTATTGGTTTTTCGATAGAAATGTAGTAGACGTAGCTGATTTCTTAGTCGGAATAATAATACGGAAGTCCTTACCAGTCTTGAGAAATCCGGTTGCGCAGTCGCAGTTTTAAAAAAAATATATGCGAAAAGTAATCAGTAGATTATAGTCTGACAATATTATAATTAAAAAATCGAGTTGGATTCCCTGCTAGTACTTAAATTGATAAGTGCGTAGCTCCAGAGGCTGTTTGTCTCCAATTTATTTATTTCTCAACTTTTGACACATTATTAAAATCAATCAAAATGTATTGTGTATGAGAATTATATGTGTCGCATTTTTCGTGGCGTTCTTCTCTTTAAGCCTTTGAAGCTAAATCAATCGCGTGGTCACTAATTGATGGTTCGGCGAGCCGTTTTTCTCTCTCGACCTCTGCCCTCCTCGAAATATCCTGCACGACGCCTCCCCGTGGTGCAGCAAGGCGTTTCACTCTCCTAGGAGCTGAAGCATCCGCGATAGATGGTTCGACAAGACGTTTCACTCTCTTAGATGCTGAAGCCTCCGCGATTGTTGGTTCGGCAAGACGTTTTTCTCTCTCGACCTCTGACCTCGAAGTATCCGCCACGACGCCTCTTCTCCCACCGGGAAATTGTGGTGGTGCAGCAAGTCGCTTCACTCTCTTAGAAGCTGGAGCATCCGCGATTGTTTCTCTCTCTGCTCTTTCTTCGGCCACGTCGATCTCACGTTTTACAACTCGCCAAACGTCAGCTTTATCGAAATCCTATCAAAATTTTAATATTATTTGAAATATGAAAAACCAGACATCAGAAATATCAATGGACGGCCTATTATTTACTTCTACTTCGAATTCCCCCTCTATGATTCCGGCTCCCCAAGATTCAGCAAGCACGGCGATGAGAGCCGCTGGAAATAAACGATTGAATTAATTAGAGAAATTAGTGAATTAGAAATTAAGGCCAATTTACAAACTTACTAGCAAGTACGATAGTTTTTTTAAGAGCCATTTTTGTAATTGGGAAGTAATGACAGCGAAACAGGTACTAAAGTTTCAGCTACCCCAGATTCAGTGTTTGTGACCTGGACCATGT